>VZUI01031499.1:0-22314 GCA_013401135.1 Cettia cetti
AGGAAGGAAGGAAGGAAGGAAGGAAGGAAGGAAGGAAGGAAGGAAGGAAGGAAGGAAGGAAGCTCCCAGCCAACTGGAAAAAAAATCAAAACCAACTAACAAACCAAATGGGAGAAATGGGATAAGCAGGGTGGATAAGCCTGGGTTCCCATTGTAATACAGAAGCTTCTTGCAGCTCCAAAAACTGGTTCCAGATCTCCTGCTGCATCAGGTAATGCCTGCAATGAAAGATGGCTCCACAGCACACTGCAGTGGAGAGCCTTTATATTGTTTTTATACTGTTTCAAATTCTGTGCCAAAAGACTTTCAGAGTATCAAAGCCATTTATAATATCTCATTTTGAATGTGGTCCAATCATTCATAATTAAAATTATTATAAATAAGAAATGAGAAGATAGAGTATCTATAATATTAATGTTAAAGGAAACTTATGAGGAGTCTACCTTAGCACACATTCCCAGATTTAAATAATTTGCATAGTTCTTGTCAATATTATGACTTTATTATCTTTGATCAGTATTATGGTCAGTTCCAGTCTGTGTATTATGTTCTGATGCCATGAATCACTGATGTATATTACAAAATGACAGTCATATTAGTGCACCTGTACTATAATTCTCCAAATGTAGAACTGAACAAAATACCTCTTTGGAAGAAGGATGCGAAACCTGCTGGCTTTGCCGACCCAAGAGACAACAGTGTTGCAGCAAGACATAACAGCCACACACCACGCTCAGAAAAACAAGTCATAGCAGTGAACTGAGTACTGCAGGCAGGGACACCTTTGCAAATTATAAACTGCTTCTTGCATCTTGTAACTTTTTTTTTTTTTCCTGCAAGCATAGAAGAAAAATGTGTAGAAGAAGAAAATGTAGAAGAAAAAATCTGAATAGCAGTAAGAACCACCTTTATCACAGGGCTTGGAGAGAACTTTCCTATGAGTCTCAAAGGACTCTTGTTTACAGGCATCTAATCTGCAGAGACAGACAAAGAGAAAGAAAGATAGCAGTAAATTTGATAGGATCTTACAACTGACTTGCTTATCTTGGTGTTTTGCTTTTCTTGCTGTCCTCTACTACAGAGATTTGCAGAACTGAAATATTTAAATACCTTTATATATAAAAGCATCTGGGATAATATTTAGTGTCTTAAATGCAGACAGTGCTGCAAGTAATCAGTTTGTATCTCAAAATGTAAATATTGGAATGCATCTTGCTTAAAGATGGAAAGTCTTGCTTATGGAAAGTCAAATGTCACTTTTCTATACAGATATTTAAATAATGTTTTACCTCAATAATTTACATCATGACCTCCCAATGAAGAAAATTTCACATTCATCCACAGCATGTGGAATAGTTCCATGTTTTTCTGAACTCAGCAGCCATTATTGCCAGAACATGCTCCCTCTTCTATTCCTTTTCAGTGTTTCTTTTCAGGATGCAACACATTTTGCTGTTTAATCCTCATGTTCTCTTGCAGTCCCATGCCTTTTCTCAGAAAATCCAGTAATTTGCCCTGTTGTTTTCTGATTACTTATCACGTTGTGGTGTAACTGAGGCCATAGGATAATAGAAGCATTTTGACTCAAAGGAACCCTGAAAGTCTTCTTACTCAAGCACAGTTTCAGACTGTCTTCAAAATTAATTCAGGTTACTCCGGGTCTTGTCCATATGAGTTTTGAACATCTCCAAGGATGCCAATTCCACAGCCTCCCCAAACAATGTATTTCAGTGATTCAACGCTCTTGGGCTGAAGAATTTCTTCCTTACATCTATTCAGAATTCTCCTTTTAAGTGCTGCTTCTACCCTTTGCTCTGTTGTGCTTGTGAAAATTCATGCCCCCTGATTTCTTTAATTACCCTTTGGGTGATACAAGACTGGATCATTCATGCAGGGTGAAAACAAATACAAAAAAATATACTATTCTTTAAATATCTGGAAAATAGGAATCCATATTAGTGTTACTGCTTCTTATTTCACAGGTAAGAGTTGTTCTACTAGTGATATTTTTGCTTAGGGAAAAAAATATAATGCAAACAATTATTAAAATAACCTCTACTACTTCTTTTCCATTAAAATCTCTTGTCTCTTGTCTGTACCTGTTATCTTCCTACAGGTTTTGCAAATCTCTGAGTGAATCACTCATTCAGAGTCATTGTTGCACCAAAGTCTGCCACATAGGAAGCTGGCAAAATTACCCCTTCGGCTTTGCACTCTCTATTTTCTTAAGGGGATAAAATAATTTGCAACATATATTTATATGCACAGTATTACACTATCCAAATGTCTGAACAAAACGTATCATGAAAATGTATAAGCTTGCAAACAAAAAAGATATCCAGCTTCTCTGAAGAAATCATGCTGTACATTCCTAGGCTTGACATTTATTTCCAGAAAGCTTCATGAATTGGATTCTAGAGGTTTCCTTTTAGGACTGGTTAATCACAGAACTACTCCGCAGAACACTTGACCACAGTCTGATCTCAGAAGAAAAGTAGAAGAAAAGTAGGAAATTTCCATCATTTCCATGGAGACACCATATAGTCTTCTGACCCGGTCCTCAGCGCTGCTGAACTCAGTTGAAGTAGGAATTTGCAGAACATGACACGACTTCACACTGGAACTCAAGTTCACTTTCACCTAGAAAGAGTTTATCTACGAATTTGTACCTCTTTGATTTATTTCTCATCTTTATTGATGAGGAACTAAAAGAGAAGTTAAATTCCTGAGAAAATTTCCTTTTTCCTGGTTAATCTGAAAGCACAGTCTAAATAGAAAAGACAGAACAATCAGCTAAGACTTGGTGATGCCAATATATTGTATTATCCAATCTCCTGAATGATGAGAGCTCAACATGAGAACAACCAATCACTGAATGAAAAGTAAGTCTCTTCTTAGCAAGGGGAAAACCAGAGAATCTAGGACAAAAAATAGAGACAAGTAAAGAGAGAGAAAGTTTCTTTAAGTGATAATTCAGTCTCTCTGGACTTCTTTTTTCTGTTTGTTTTATCTTGCAGGATGAGAAATGTAGTATTATCTCCAGATGAGAAGGTAAAGATAGTCCTCATTGGAATTGAAAGAGGTATTTAATGAACTCCACTGATGATATCCCTGGTAACAGAATTAAGAATTGCAGTGAAATGTCCAACTTGGTTTGTATTCACAGGAGTTCAACTTAATAGTAAAACTTAATGTTCTTCTAGTACAAAATCGGGTTTTCCATCCTGAAAGGTCTTTCTAAGTGATAGGAAAAATAAAACAAGCAGGGGGGCCATGCAGCAAAAATGTATTGCACTTATTTTGGTATTTTAATTATTTAAAAAGCTGTATGCAATACTCAGACTAGATGCAAATGCTGAAATGCTTTCTCCATGAAGTATAATGCCACCTCCCCATAATGTCTTGGAGCTATTCCTCCTCAGTATGCAAAAAGATGCAAAGTGTCACGGGGGAGTGGCATGACAACACATATGTTTCTCACTATTCCTTCACTGTACAGTTTAACAACTCCCTATCACAGGAGGCACTCTACCCCTCAAAGCCTTAAATGACATGCCCCATCAAAGTTCTTAATGTAAACAGTATGAACTATTTTTGTGTTTCATAAAGGAACTGGTAACTCCCTTCCTCCTCACTCAGCTGCACAGTTGCTGTGCTCCAGGAGGGGCGCAGCATTCTGAATCTCTATAGGAAAGGCACAGCAACAAACGGTATAACAAAACTGCCTTAATAATACTTTTAAAACAACTACAACAGAAATAGGAAGAGAAATGCAAGTTAGCAAGTAAACTTTATGCTTTTCAGGTTCTGGAAATCCTACTCTTATGCAGCACCAGAGAGGGCCATGGCATGATCCTATCTGTGGAGAGGTTTGTTCCCACCCAGTACCATGTCTCCTTATACCTAGTGTAGCAAACAAAACTATTCATGGTGTTTTAACATTTGTTTCTCCATAATACTCTTTCTTTATGCCCACCAGAGCATGCCCTCAGTATATCTGCCCTCCACTGCTACAACCTTGGGGCTATACAGCAGTGCAAACACATGCATACGCTAAGCCAAAGACCCAGTGTGGCTGTCAGGGCTTGATGAAGATCATTGTCTCTTGAACATAATGTCTTCCCTAAGCCTCAAAATCCAACAATATTTCTTGTTTTTATCCCTTGGGGAGCTAAGACAGAAAAAAAGTATACAAGGAAAAAACTGGACTGGAAAAAAAAAAGATAGCGATGAGATGACAGCCTGTGGCAAACAGTGTGTCTTCCCACTCTGGAAAGTCTAATGGTGCCTAAAACTCTGAAGTTTTATCATTCCTCCGCTGTCAACAAACATCTGTGAAATCAGGGCCGATTTAAGTAGAAGATAACAGCAGCTGTTGTTGTTTGTCTTTCCATTATCTTCAATGACACACAGGTGTGCAAGAGATCTGCTTATGATGGGCTCTGTGACTGTCCCTTCTCTGGTGGGATCTGTGCTCTTTAAAAACAGATGAAAGGCTTTCAAACATCACACAAGGGAAGTAGTAGATTTACACACAAAGTTCAGAAGCATGAATATTTATATTTGGTGTGAAAATCCTCTATAATATCACTAGAATACCACTTTGCTTTCAAACAGCTCAGAGTTCCCAGAAGCAAGAAATTGAAGTGAGCTGTTCTTAATGTCTTAACAAATTGCAGAAGGTATTTTAAGAAGTATCCCACATTTAGCTTTGAAGTTAGCCCTGCTTGGAGCAGGAGGTCAGCCTAGGTGGTATCCGATGGCTTCATTCAAATTGAATTACTCTGGTTTTATTCTGTACCTTGAAGCACTCAGGAAAGTTCTATAACATACTTAAAAGAACATTATGTGTAAAGACAAGAGCAATTGACTGGCTGGATGAAGTAAAGAACTCTAAAAACCTTTTTTAAATGGAGCTAAATGGAGGTAAAAGAACATATAGTACTTGAGTTCAACATTTAGAAACCACAAGAGGTTTCTAAAATACCCATTAACCTCTTAAAGCTCTTTACCAGCCTGTTTACCAGCCTGTTTTCCCTGAATTATCAATTCAACCCCAGAGTCTCATTTGCATCCCTGGCCACTCCCTCTGCTGTGTGGCTCCACAAATGCCAGTGGAGTCACACAGTAGAAAGGCCATGTTTTCCAAGAGGACAACTTTAGTTTAAGATCAAACAGACACCCAGGCATTTGACAGGCATCTGACTGACATGTGCCTGGCACACGATAGGTGTGTGATTGTCATGTGCTGGGCAATTTACTGCCCCGTGATGGATGCACACCTGTGATGTGATGCATGTGATCAGTGTTGGACCAAAGGCTTTTACTCACTCCTGGCCCCCCAGTCCCATGATTACTGACCACTGGTCCAAGTGACACAGCTGGCAACATCACACAGAGTTTTGAACACAAAAGCCCTTCCCTGGAACATTTAGGAAACCTTCCTAAAAACCTCTGAGAAGCCTCCCAAACCTGCTAAATTCAGCAAGCTTCCACACTACAAAATACAGCTAAATAATCCAGACTGTAAGAAATCTGTTGCAACCAAACAAAAGCTTGTCAGCAGGACACCACTAACAGTCATCAATACGAAGATGACCATGTTGGGTCAAACCTAAAATACATCTTCTTGGTGCTGATTCTAGTATTCTGCTTCTCCTGCCCACAATCACCTGGAGGACTGAGCCTGCACCCCTTACAGGGTTCCCTTTGCTTTTCAGTCACCTTAGTGCACCAAGCTGGCATATGCATGTTTGCTGCAAATTCTTCCTTCCAAGGGGTGACAGACAGCTTGGAGCCATGGATGCAAGAAAGGCTCTTTTTATGACACATTATAGCCTGCTTCCTCACCCTCCAAATATTTTGTGCTACGCAAAATACAAAACTTCTCTCTGCTTCTTTCTTTCCCTCCTTGCACTAATATCCTGTTTGCTCCAAAGGCTCCAGACACCTTTCCTTGTAAAGTCAAATAATTCATTGATAAGTGATAATTTACTTATAAATAACTCACCTCAGGGGAATTAATCTTACTTCCTAACTATGTCCTGGGGAAGGGATTGTCCGCTCAGAACTTGTCTACATTTCTCCTCATGATACCATACTACATAGTTTAATAAGATAATTGCTTCCTATGGGCCCCAACCTAACAAATCTTTAGACCATTATGTTTATAACAAAATGCAAGACTTTGTTTTGGATTTGCTTGCTTGATGTTGATCTTTAACATCCACAGGGAATGCGGCTGAATTGTCAGATCTTCAGTCTTGGATACTGATCTAATGTTTCCCAAATATATTTACCCTGGGTAATAGCCCAGCACAGTGCACTGATCCCAGGCACTGATCCCAGGCTACGCCAGCTTAGGCTGACCTTGAGCATCTGAAATACTCCCTTTTGTTATGTGTTCATATGTAAAATTCATCAGATGGCTTAAACTTTAGGCCATCAGTGAATATTAAAGCCAGCACTCAACACCAGAACCCAGACTGTGCAGTACCCAGAATTTTAATCTTCAGTTGAAGAATCTCTTGGTTGACTTTCTCATGACTTTCTGTCAGATGGCAAGTGAAGACATCCTTTTCTAACAGACCATGAATGAAATGGAAAATAATTCTCTTATTGGATACAGTAGAAGACACAATGGAATTGCAAGTTCCATGTGCTTTTCATACAGCTCGTTTTTTTAATGGACTAAAAGAAACTGCAAAAGGAACACATGACAAAAAGGCTGTTGATCTTCTGTGCCCTTTTGAAAGAGGTTAGAGGTTAAACAAACTTACTGTAATTTTTCTTGCTTAACCTCACTCAGAGTAAATGTGAATGCAGCCATATTCAGGTTACACATTAGTGCTACAAGTGCCAGCCAGGAAATAAATTATGCACAGCAGCAACCAAGTGCCTTCCAGATTCACGGGAAACTGCTGTCCAGACAAACACACATTTCCTAGCATGGTCTGAAACTAAATGACCTGTCATTAGGGAAGATAATATTAACATAGGAAGTATTCAAGAACAAAAATTTCTCTCGTAATCTCCTTTATTCACATCCCTTTAAATTGCTATAGTTGGGGATTCTAGGTTTTCATTTTAACAGCAGTATATAAAGAAGTAACATGTTGGTCTTAGGCACTCAGAAATGCAGGAATTTAGGGCAGATACAAAGGAATGTTCAGACTTACCATCTTCTCTAACAAGAATTTCAGAAATTAAATTAAATTTAAAAAAAAAGATAAATGTTTGATAGGTCTTGGGGCCACTTTTATCCTGAGCCAAAAGTCTTTGTTATATTGTATTTACATTAGTTTATAATTTTTCCACACATAAGCCAACTTATTTAGTCTACATGCCCATGAAAGGAATTAAGAATATCAGTCCTGTGCTGAGATAGCTCTCTCACAACTGAAACCAAAATAAAATCTTCATTTTACTGATAAATGAAAGTAACATTTCAGTTGTTTCCTACTTCTTTCCCTTTTCAGCTTTAAATATCATTTATCTTTAACAGGCAAGTTTATTTGGAATTACATCTTTTGTTTCCTCTCCTGTAAATATAATTTTTCAGTTAAACGCACTTCAAAGGAATATTTAGACAGCTAGTAGCACTGATAATATAGAAAATTGTAAAAAGCCACAGTCCTTGATCAAACAGTTTCACTGGGATGGGATCAATTATTGTGGATCCAAGGTAATTAATCTCCCTCTAACATGTTTCTGCAACAATGCTGCCAAGTTCCTAACTGCCAGGACAGAATAATGATTCCTTTCCAAACTTCTAACCCCACACAGTTGATACAGGAGACCATATATGTCTCTCAACACCTACACCTTGTAGCAGCTCATGTCAGGCATGGAAATAATAATTAGTGTGATAAACATTTAATATGAGCATGTCTGGAATTTCCACCACAGGAAAGCTCTAGGGATCAGAGAGGTAAGACTTGAATCAGAGAATGAGGTTTTCTTTCCTGAGATGCCTCTTGGAGACAGAAGAAAAGGTAAGTGGAAAAGAACACAAAACTTTGAAAGACAGGTGGATGTGATGTATCTTGGCTTGAGGTAAGACTGTAACAGGTAAGACTGTTAAAATCGTCTGGGCTAAAACGCTCAGTAGCTCCATCTGGACGATGACAGTGAATGAAGCAGAGATTTGTGCCTGTTCCCCTGTGGTCCTACATCTCCATCTGTGGCCTGGATGGTGGCAGAGTCCATCTTCAGCAAATCTGTAAAGCACACTGACCGAGGGGTATGGCTGTTAGGATTTGCCAAACTCATTAGTCCAGGAGCGGACTTCTGTTGCCACTTCATGCCTGCAGGACCAACAGGTATCAAGGCTGATCAGGTTTTGGCCAAATGCAGACACACCCACACACATTTGAACAGCACATCTGCATGCACGCACACGCCGTCACACAGCCACACCATGGGGTTCAGCACAGACAGGAACACACAGCCAGCACTGCTGGCCCTGTCCTGCTCCCCTCTCCAGCTAAGGAAGAGTGGGCAAAGACACTGGGACAACCACACAGTCTCTGCTTACCCTGCTTGAAGAGAGAGCTACAGAGGCAAGGAAAAAAATCTCATCATATTGCCAGGCTCTATCATCCACAGCAACAGCTGCATCCAGCACTGTGGGGCTTCGCCAGGAGAGCAGCAGAGGAGAGCAGGCTGCCCAGGGACAGGTGCAGGATGCACAGCTGGAGGCTCTCAAGCTGGGGCTTGGCAAATCCCTGACTGGCTCAACCTCCTGTTGTTCTGCTCAAGAGGAGGAAACCAAGGAGAAAGCTCAGCTTGAAGTGGAGTTCCAGGGTCATTGACAGGGGAGGTCCCAGGTGGGGCTGGTCATGGCCAGAAGTCTGGAGAGCACCCACTCCTCCAATGAGATGCAGAACTGGAGCCTTCCAGAGGTGTCCTCCAAACAGCATTTTTGGGATTCTTCAGATGGAGCTTAGTTAATCAGGGCCAGCAGCTGCATAACCTCCACCATGGTTCTCCTCATCTGTGTTACGGAATCCATGGAGCAAGACAGAAAACAGATTTCCTTTACCTTTTTTTTCCTATCCCCCAAGATAAGATGGAGAGGGCAGAGAGACTGCCTGATCTGCTTTTCATAAAGTAAATCTCATTCTGAAAGCAGCAAGTGCTTGCTAATGCAATCAGCATTTCAAAACGTGCATGATTCTAATGAAAAAACCTGACCAAAGTTTCCTAAGTACACTTTTAAGCAGATGTTCATCCTCATCTTTCTGTATTCTCATAATGTCTGCAATGTATGTTCTGTGCTGACATCTCTGTTTCCTGTTGTATTCCCTTTTGGCTTTTTGTGTGAACCAAAGGTACTTAGTCAGTAGAAAGAAAAGTAAGAAGTATCAATTTACTTGGTTTTGCATACACAAGTAGCAACTAGAAAAAGAGAAGGACCAAGTAAGCCAGGAAGGAAAGGAAAGGAAACTTTGTAGTCAGCATTGAGTAGGTATACACAAAGGCAAAATAACCACCTCGGAGTGATCAGCTACTCAAAATCATTGTGAGAGAGAGGGCATGAAAGCTAATTCTGAGATGTGAAAGCCAGATCTATGCTGGCATGTGAAAATACTCGCATAATGAGGAGTAGAAAGAGAGACATTATGAGATGCAGGCAAGTTAAAGTGAAAAAGGAGGAGTATATGAGTTATACCAACAAAACCCACTGTGCTGCAGAAAGAAGCACATTCAGTAAGAACCAAACCCAACAAGATGTAGAATGAAAGATGATATATCAAAACAAATGCATATGTAAAATTGAAAAATAAAACTTTTTAAAGTCATGGGTGAGGAAGAAAAGTCATGATGAAATGGAAAAATCATGACAAAATGCAAGCATTTAAGCAGAGGGAAAAAATGCAGAAAATATTGTGCACTGATATGTAATAAAAATGTGTAAACAAAAGGAAATACAAATAAAAAGAAACATAATGAATGATACATAAAAAAGGAAATAAAACATCCTGGGGAAAAGAATAATCAAAATGAGGTGACAAGTAAAACATTAAAAAAGAGGTAGAAATGAAAAGGTGTAATGTGATACAAAGAAGGCACTTGTTCTTTGAAAGCAAAAATTAAATGATGCAACATAATGGCAAGCAGGAAATAACAGGTGCAAAAACACATGCAGGGAAATAAGGGTCTATGTGATAAGAAACTTAAAATAAATGTTGAACTACAGAGCTCAACACGTCTTTAAAGAGCCTGTGTTAAAGGTGAAAATGCATACTGAGTCAAAAAAGTGAAAAGCTTCAGTGAGAAGGGAATGGAAAAATAAAATGAGATGTGCAATTTGAGACCTAATAAAATGTAAAAAAAACCCCAATGTGCAGTAAGAACATAGGTAAAAAAAAGGAAAACCTGAAAAAACGTAATGAGACAATAGAGGAATGGATTATGAGATAGGCAAAAATCACATCTGGTACACATGAAACTTCTCAAAAACACAAACAAGTACTCAAAAGTAGAAAAATGCAATATGAGCAATGCACAGGGACTTGTAAAATGGAAATGTGTGATGGTATTTTAAAGACAAATGGGGAATAGGATGTGAATAATGAAGCTGCAGAATGAGTACAGCATAGTTATGAACATTAAAAGAGGAGACACGCAAATCCAAAATGGGTAATGTTACATACCAAAGAATGTAAGTTAAAAAAAATCAAACCAGGTGATTCATTCAGGAAAGCCTATAAAAAAAATTACATCTGGTGATCAACAGAAAAGGAAAATTTATTCTCAAATGGGAAATTCATAAAAAATTTGAAAAATAAAAATTAAAAAATAAAAAGTAAAGCTTGACATATTCAAAATCAGAAATGTGTCATGACCTATAAAATATGAAACATCACTAGAAATAAATCAAGCTGTGAAATTGCAGGCATTAGGGAAAGTGCAGAAATAGCTCTGAAAAAGTAAACACAGAAAAAGTGCACAATGTGAAAAGAAAACATGGCAGGATTTGCAGATACAAAAATGTATGCTAAGAGGTACCACCCCCATCCTCAAGTCTCAAAAAATACAAAGATGGAACTTCATTATGTATTCTTTCAATGAAAATCTAGTATGAGATATAAAATTGAAATCTGCAATATTATATCATTCAAATGCTAATGAGATATTAAGATAATATATTTATTGAGATGCAAAAGAAAGACTGTTTACACAGGAGTAACAAAAATTGCAGTCTTGAAAAATCATAGTAGGATGTTAGTGGGAATATATAAAATTTCTCATAAAATGTAAAAAGTTAACTAAAGAATGTGAAGGAAGAAAAATGCACAGGGAAATCTGAAAGTTCAGTCTCAGAATAAAATGTCTGTAAGGGGCGGCAAAAAGGAAATTGGCTAATAAGAAATGATGCATGAAATTCCTAATTAGATCTAAAATCACATAATGAGCCACTGAAACAAAACCAAGCAGTGAAATAAAAATGAACATGCACATCAAAAATCAAAACTGAAAACGAGATGCAAAAAAGCATTCATATGGCAATCCAGAATCAAAAAAAGTGGGTAATGGGATATGAAAAGGAAAACTCATAACAGGTCTTGGTATCAGGAATACATAATAAGTTGAAAAATTTTAGTAAGTCAAGAAATATAAAATCGGAGAGAGTAATGATAGGCAAGACCAGAAACGCACCCTTAAGGTCAAAAAAGAAAATTTAAATAAGGTTTAAAATTAGGTAGTGAATCCTGTGATGCAGTAGGAAAAATGCAGAACAAATTAAGAAAGATTAAATCCAAGAAGAAAGACAGAAAGAAAACTCTGTAACAGGTTGTGAAAAATCAGTTTTTGATGGAAAGCAAACCCTCCAGTATATATTGTAATATGAGCACTGAAATCCACAGTGAGGGTCTGGAAAATGAGTGATGAGATGTGAAATCAGAAATAAAATGATTTGTGATAACAATCATTCATAATGACAAGCAAAAACGAGAACTGAAGTGCTAATGCGGTATGGCATGCGAATTGCTGAAGGAAGTACAGTAACTGAGATGCATAATGGAATATGGAAACAGAAATATATAATGAAGTGTGAGAAGAAAACAAGTACCATAATAAAACATGCATTGCAAGCTATTTTATCTTAGAAGCAACATGAAAGTGGAACAATGGAACTGAAATGTTCAAAGGGTTCAGGGAAAGAATTTTACTTGAATATTTGAACAGTGGGGTTAATACAAAGTCACTGGCTTTTGTGGGTTTATTTTACCCTTTTTTTAATTTTGAGCTTGCCCCACTTCCTGATGCAGAAGGGCTCTGACTCCACTCACACAGGAGTTCCTGACATCCAGCAGTAAGATACCGTAACGTGCCAGCTTCACTCTGTGTGGCATCATCTCTTACATGTCACAGGGATAAGATGCACTGACAGATTATGTAGGAGAAAAAGCCTTTGGGAATTCTCCCTCAGGCATGTCAAGGCCACCAAGCACCATATTAGTTGCATGACAGTTTCAGCCCTAAGGCATTTGTGCCAGGCCACCAGCAGAAATGTGGATGACTTAGTGAGGTACAGGTTTACAAAGAATCAAATTTCAGAGATTTCGAGCATGTCAATAATCCATGTAAACAATGGCTTAAGTGCTCAAAGAGGAGGACAAACAATTGCAGTACCTTTTTGCTACCTCATGCTTTCATCATGCTACACAATATATATAAGGCTAAATTCCCCAAGCAGCAGCAGCAGCATGTTTGGTCTCAAAGGATGCTCACAAGCCTGGTGAGCATGCTCTGCTGAAATGCTGGGGCTGCTTGGTCTTTGTGGTGCTTTCAGGGGTGTCTTGAGCCACTGGACTCTGACCTTGATTCTCACCTATAATATTTAATGCTAAGGCAGATTTGTTCTCATACATACCCCAAAGGTAATGTGACATTCACATCATCTCATGCCCCCAGGATATTTCTATCCCACAGGCAACTCATTTTTCCAAAGACTCTTCAGCATGGATAGCAGGTACTGCTGATACAGGAGGCTCATCATGCCTGCAGACAGTGTCTGCAAAGAGGGAAGCCTCTGAATCACAGGGAGGAGCTAGGCTTGGATCAGGCAGGATGTGCGCTGGGGAGGCTGCATGGTCACAGGCAGGTTGGGAGCTTGCTTCACCTTTTCAGTGCTGAGCAGAAGGTTCTCTGGGATCAACACAAGGGTGCTGAAGCAGTAACTCCAGCTGTGCTACACAAGGCCATCCTACCCCGAGACTGGTCCACAGGCTGGTCAGAGAGGGCACACCAAAATGCAGAGTGGCACACACTGTCACCCCCGTCAGGTGTTCTCCTCAGGAGGGGTCACTGCATAGAACATACACTGCCTTACTCCTGCTGCTGGCCATCCCTGCCACCAGCCACAGAAAAGTCACTGCTCAGAAGAGACCTGGAACTGAGGCTGATAACACTCTTTCCATTTTGGAGTAGCTTTTTGGAGGAAGAGTCTCAAACTCTTTCGGTGAGCTGGCTGAAATGTCTTTGGAAAATCTTGTTGCCATGGTATAAACAAGCTGAGTCAACATTCCTGACTGTACAAAAGATCAGCCTGGGATGCTCCTGGGTCTAGAAAGGGTCAGCTATTAAGCAGAGAAAAGTGAAAAGCCCTCACATGATATCTCTAGAGCACTACCTTGTTTTATTACTTGCCACTTACAAGAAGTGTTGCATCCATTTTGTAACTGCCCACTATGATATAAGGAATAATTAGATCCTTCATCAGTCTTGTCTTTGTCTCAACAACGTCATATGCTTCCTTAAGTCATGTATTATGGGCCACTGATCATCTTATCTCATGTTATCATGCAGCCAGCTACTCTATCTTATGCTAAATATTATGTCAGCATTACAGAGAGGGATGCAAATAAATGGCTGGCACACCTTTCTCTCTTTTTCTTTCACAAAAATGAGAAAGCTGCTAGAAAACTGACTGTCATCTAAGCTTTGGGAAAAACTCCAGCTGACTGCAATAAAATCAGGATTTCACCAATAAAATTTTCTCTGCTTCAGAAACTCTGATCCTTTTAGTAAAACAACTTGTAAAATTTGATCTGACAAGAGGTAAAATCCTCAATGGCATTACGCTTATTAGACTGATTCAGAAGCTAAAGTAATACTGTGATTAGTGCATATTGCATGCATTATGACCATAATAAATAAGAATACCATCAGTTGCCAGCAGCAGCTGGTAACTTGTCTTATGCTGTAGAGTCAATCCAAATTACTCACTGAACAGCAGAACACTTTAAAAAATAGATAATGTTTTGGATGAGAAATAAAACCAAAAAATAGGCTCTGATAGTACAGATAATAAAGCTAACAGCTGAATAGTATGGAGATACTGAATGCACATCTAGACTCCATTATCTTTCCACAGCATGCTTCCTTTCTATATATCCTGCAGCCTCCATTTAAACTGTCTGGTAAAACACTATTAAAACCACACTCAGCCAGCTACAGAAAATGCTCACAGATTGTTTTAAATAAATAAGCATTTAGCAGAACTTAACTTTAATGATGCAAGAAGCATTTTGTCAGAGCTAAAGACCAACATGAGAACTGTCTATCTTTGATGAAAAATTTGGTTAGTCAGTTGGTTAGTGAGTGTTCCACTTCATGAAAATGTTAAATGTCCCTCTTTTGAGAAAATGAAGAATGTCGTTACTAAATATTCTCCTTCATTAGTTAAGTGCAAGCCATCTTTATGCATTCTCTGAGCACAATTATTTCTCCTATAAATAAAACAGCCCCAACACTTGGAAAGGTTCATGCACACCTTGCCTAAACCTCCAAATTGTTAAGGGGCTGTTATAAATTTTACTTGTAACTCCTCTCTAGCTCACCATATTGATTAACTTCTCTGTGATACTTCTGGGATTCTCCTCCTTTCTTGATATATTGCAGTACTCCAATGAATTGAACCTGAACAGAACTTGCACCAAGGTTAGAATACGCCTCAAAGAAAAGTGGAGTCTGTGTCTGGGCATTACTGGTTGAAACATATGGAACATGCTTTTACCTTCTTCAGTATTTTAAATTGTCACATTACCATGAATCTTAGTGAGAGAAGCTGTATTAAACAGCTCATCCTTTGATACACAACCCAACAATGTTTCATGTGAGTTGACACTGGCTGGCAGAGACTGCTTTGACTCTGATAAGAGCTGAGTGTGAGGCATTCTCCAGAGACTATGCTGAATGGCACAAGTTAAAATTAGAGTTCCTGTCAAAGTCATGACTACCACATTGCACACTAAATGCTTCCACTAACACTTTATTGGGAGTGGGGGCAGGCTGTGTTTTAAAATTTTCATGCTCATAAGTAAGCAACAAATTGGGTACTTAGCATACAGTTAAGATTGCCTAACAATTTTTTGTTGCAAAATTTCGTCTCTGCTAATTACAATTTTGTGAGTCTTAAGCTGTTTGGGCTTTCCTCATTTATATGTTTGCTGCAGTTGGCAGTTACCTTTTTAGGTTTTAGCTCATGTAATACAGATGTTTCCAAGACAAATGTGCCAAAACACATTTTCCACCAATCTGAAAATAATAAGAGGAGGGGGAAAAAAAGGCCAGAAGAAAAATCCCTTTTATACAACTTTCTTTTAGAAGTTTTAGTACTTTTACAGATGAAGGAGTGGCTACAGTCACTACTACATATGTAACAAGAAGGCTTTTTTTGGCTCACGAGATTGCCTAATTATATTAAAATGATAATTCTTTGGAAATGAGAAATCAGAAGTTCACATATATTCAAAGGCTGCCAAATTGTCTAAGGAAGTGGCTTTCCCTGAGGATGGTCCACTCCTTTGCTCTTTTACATATCAAGCAAATGGCAACTGCTCCATGAGCCACCAAGCAGATCCTTAGGTATCTCCCTTCAGGGCTGGGCAGAAAGGACATTGCCTGCTGATCCTCCCCACAACAGACACAACAGAAGGGCCTTCTTTGAGTTTCCCAACACTCCCTGCTGTGGCAAAGAACATGAGGAAAGCCAGACTTTTCTCCTGGTTGTCCTTTTTGGAATGGGGATGGGATCCTAGACAAGAAGAGACAGGAACAGATTCTCAGCATCTCTCCTCAGACAGACGGGAATACAACTGGCAAAACGTGTATTTTTATCTTTTTTTTTTATTATTTTTGTAAGAGCAAGCTCTTGTACCAGCATCCTTTCTAACAAAGTGAGAGAGAACTGTGCTCTGGCTTTTCAAGCCCCCAGCCAGTGGATGAGTCATGTCTTAAGGAGGGCTAAAATTTTTTTAAACATTTCCCACTAAATTCTAAGGCAATAAGTCTAATTACACTTTATGCTTTAGCGCACTTAGAAGAACAGCATGATTTGGAAATGGCTCTTTTCAGAAAATGGCTTTATAGAACACATTTGAAAGTGACTGCTTTCCTGAATGCAAATGTCTGAATTGCTCTAATTATCTAACTGGGGAAAAATAGGCTTTTTTTAGACTGCCAATATCTGAAGAAACTATGAAAGGACAGGACAGTTTCTCTCAGTATTCCTTTTTAGTAAGCTTTCTATTCTAGTTCTAAATACAAATAACCAGTGAGATTGCCAGTACTTTCATTTTATTATGTAGTAATTAGATGTCCTTTTTTTAAGTCTCTTAAACAAAAAAATCACAATTTTAGTTTTCAGTTTGTAAGTCCTAATTGTGCTAACTGTCACACTGAAGTCTGGAGTCCCTAAAAGTAGAAGTAATATTTTCAGGACTTCCTATTACCAACCTTGTCTTTAGCCTGACACAAAAATAACATCTCTGTAGTAAGTATAACACCTGTTTGCATAAAAAGTAGTACTAGAAAGTGTATTTTTAGTTTCTTTTAATGTAATTTCACAGCAGGGAACTGAAACAAGAATCATCATGGCTGCATCTGATCTCCTTTAGATTATGATTTAGAGATTAAAACAGCTTCTACCCTCACTGCTTAGAGGTGAGAGCATCATCAGGACTGCTTGTAGAGATTTCTGCTTGGCCTTCTGGGGTGGGTATGGGTCAGGGGGATCCAATGCAACTTTTATTTAAAACTCTGAAGCAAACATTCAGCTGCAGTAAGTCAGCCCTCAGCTATCACTCTGAGCCTTCTGTTGATAGTATCAGGCAGAAAAAGACAGCCTGGATGTCTTTCCTAACTGCAGGAGAAGACATGGCCTGTGGGTATCAAGAACTTGGTCTCGATACTTATTCTGGGGGTACCCAGAAACAGATGGAGACACCTGTTCTCTGGATTTGAGGTTTGAAATCTCATGATTTCCACTCATGAGGAAGCCCTGGTTCCTCAGGCAGTTCCCCAGATGGCTGCAGTGGGAATCTCAGGTTCAGATGGGTCTGAACAGTCCCTGAAGTAGCTTCCAATCCTGCTCCTACATCCTCATCTTCCAGCTGCCTCTCTTCCTACTATCACACTCTTTGCTGTCATCTGCACAATTGAACTCCAGTTTAAACTGCCAGTCATCAAGATTGTCACAGCTGGAGTCCAGGTCTCTTCATGTCCCCAGGTTAATCCTCTCTGATCCTGCTCCCTCACTATTCTGCAGCCAATGGGACAGAAGGCAGAACAGTGAGAGGTTCTCTCTGCAGCTCAGCGTAGCTCTGGAACATGGGATTTGTTACAAGGGTTTCTGAGAGTGTAAGAGATCTTCCCATACAGCAATTAGTTGGATAGTGGAAATTCATGTCTACACCTCTGTATAGGGACTTAAGTAAATTGGGTTTTTCACTTGCCTTTCTTCCCCCATTCAAGGTTTTGCTCTGGATTGGATGAAGAGGATGAATTAATTTGTACATGGCAAAGGTAAGTGGAAGATTAGATCTCTGACAGAAGAGAAACAGACATCACAGTGGCATGGGAGCATGGGGGAATTCTGGTGAGCCCCAGAGGAGCTATGGCAGGAGTAGTACATGGGCATGGCAGACAGGCTCCAGGCCTCCCCGTCCAGCAGCAGCAGGGCTGAGCATGCGTTCCCAGTAGGAACTGCACAGCCCTGCACTAGGGTGATGGGCAGGTCCAGAGCAAAGCCAGGGTCAGAGCCAGCCTGGAGACAAGCCTGGCAGCAGGACTTACACCGAGACATGTCCCTCTGCACCTCAGGGATACACTGAGGGTGCTCATCCAGGGCAGCCCTGGATGTGGCTGGATTATCCCAAGTTCTCTGCAGTGTCCTCTGGGTTCAGCCACGGTGCCCAGAACCCACGTTTCAGGTTCCCTGCAGGGAGATTGCAGAGGCACACTGTGTCATTTATAGGGTGAAGTTCAGTCCCAAGCATGGATATAGAGACACAGAAGTTAAGAGAGGGCTGAGAGGATCAAATCATTCATATGCTTCAGTATAATTACCTTGCTTTTAGTAACATTAAGAGGTTCCAACTCTTCAAAATAGAGAATAGAGGCCAATGGTGGGTCTATCAGTACACTAATTTCACAAAATTCAGTGATCAAAACCAGTAATAATCATTAAAAGTATCCTCTGGTTTTCACAAAGTAAATATTTGGGGTTCAGAAGTGATAACATAAAATCACCAGAAGGAATAGTTATCCATGGTTCATTGAAAAATATTTATATACTTGTGCAAGTCAACAAAGCATTTTCCCTGGTAAAAATCACTACGTAAGTGTTCATTTTTCAATGTCTCTGCTGCTGTAAGTTCCTAAAAAAGTCTGAAAACTGAAAATGGGAAGGAGTATTTTTTCCCTGACTCACTTTCTTGTGTCTTCAATAGCACTGCTTAAGATGTGACTTTTTCCCAGAATGGTTTAATGTAGTTATCACATAACCTTTGGGTCCTCATCATCTCTAAGGATGTATACTCCTTGAGTATAACATAAAAGCTCCTTTCTGGTATGTGTTTCAGACATGAATAAGACACGACATCAACTGATGTTGGAAAGCCGAGTTTCCTTAACCTCACATTATACTATGAAGAAACCTGGAAACAAGAAAACTTTCATATAAAAGCTTCCAGAAGGGACTTGAGTTTTAATTTAACACTGACATTTCTAAAGAAAATACAAACATAGGAGAAGGGTACTTTTCTAACATGGACTTTTCTAGTACTTTTCTCTCAGTTTCTGCTTTCCTTTCCATTTCTGCCTAGTGAAGTGTAAATTGCCTAACACAAAAACCTTTTTTTTTTTTTTAGGATAGCAAGGGAGATAGTGTATTAAATTCACCCAGAGACTGCTGTGACTCCATTAACTTCTACTTAGAATAACTTATTAAAAAAAAAAAAACTCGGTGACTGTGTAGGAAGTTTTATTTTTCTACTGGTACCCTTAACAGTTATATTTTAATCCCAGTAAGCAACAGGTACAAGAGATAACACTATCAAGAAATTAACATTGGTGGTATGGACAGGTGCACCCAAAGAAGAAACATTCTTTCTAGCTTGAGGAAGAGTAATGCATAGTGACAGAAATGTCATTGTGGCAGATGAGACCTTACTGAAGTAGTTCAAGGAATTATTGCCCTGACTCTGTATCTGACTCTAGCTCGATTTATCTACTCCCTACCCATTAGCTGAACAGAATATGCAGTATTGCACATACTGAGTATCAGCTTAGACTACTCATAAAACTGTGTCTGCACTAGTGTCCAAGCCAGAACTGATCATGTCTTCATTACTCTCATTTCCTGAATTAGGTAAGTGAGAAATTGTGTGGGTATGCCTCCTCTTATTTTCATTTTCTTCACAGATTTCCCCTGCATGTTGACTTCACTGATAATTGAACACTGCAGAAACAAAATTATGCCATAGAATTATTCACTGTTTTTGCATGCTGCAAATTTCTGAATCACTGGTAAAAGTGATTTAAAAGTGTTTTAAAGAAATGTTTTAAACCTTGTAATTTAAAAAAAAAAAATCTCCTCAAACTTCTCCTTTTAATCAGTTAGCATTTCACTGGAGGGAAATTTTCCATGGCAGCACTCCACACACATTAAGATGCTGCATAACCCATGAAGACATGTAAATGGATTTTGTACACAAGAGTTGTGTTCAACTAATAACTAAAATGCCCAGTGTTGTGTCACTGTATCCACTAAAACAAGATTATGATTTCTATTGCTCTTCTGTCAATTGCAACCACATGGAGATGGTGGATAGAGATGGTCCTTCAGAAGGAGTCATCTCTCAGGTAGAAAACTCTCAGGCCTCATTTGGTGGGAGAGTGCTGGAACAAACAGGGCACTTAAAGAGACCTTTCTCTGGGATAGCTTCTGCTCTCACTGGTGATATCAGTGGGAGTAGGTTGTGGCTGGACAGATGGAGTGCTACTCATAAGCAATGTAGGGGCAGGTTTGAAACCAGGTGTACAGATTTGTATCTGTTTTCAGACCAACAATAAAATGATAGTCAAGCAAACAACCATTAATACAGTAAGTAAAATAACATCACTATTTCATGAACTCACACTGGTTTGCTCACTTGAACTTATCTATTTTTGAGTTGTGCATAGACTGCCTTATAGCTGTACCAATATGTTCCTTTGGCTCATAACAACTTTGGGAAAAATATTAAAGGACAATAAAGGGAATATATTAAAGGTCTCATTTAAAAGTAATCGTTCTATTAACAGAAGACTTAGATTAACACTTCTAAACATAAAATAGTATTAATTCAGTTCACAAATAACTTCACAAACAGATGAACTCCAAATATAGCCAGAAAACAGATGAATATTTCAGAAATAATAACATATTTGTTTAAGAAAAAGCACTGTTGTCATAAACGCATCTTACAGCATACAAATCAGCAGAACACCATCAATACACAGCTGCACACATGAGCTTGTGTAAAAAAAAATCACTGCTGCTGCGATTAGAGCAGCTACAAAAATATAACAGAGATGAACTCTCCTTTTTTGAGAGGAATGGAGACATGTTTATGAAGTGAATGGATTTTCTATTAACATTGGGACAAACGTTGTCCAATATGGTTTCTGACACAAAGCTCCTTCATATCCTTTTAAGGAGGGACTCATTCTCTTGAAAATATGTTTTTCTCTTGAACCCTCTAAAATATTACCCATGTTTGATGAACCACCAGGTCTTCTTGCTGTAGAGTCTTTATGTCTATATTGGGATCAAACAGCTGTAACTGCATCCTTGGAGCAATCTTCATCACCACAAGAAGCAGATATTCCATGCAGACCTGTGTGGATAGAAAATGCAATGCCAGAAAGAGCTGCCCTTTCAGTTCTCCATGTGCTGATTTCCTAATCTTGTTCATTTAAATGAATAAAGATAATACTGAAGAATGAGGAGAAGGAAAAAAAGAAGAAAAAAATTGTAGTAAATATAATGCCTTAGAGGAAAAAAATGTTACCAAAACATCATAGCAAGTAGAGATTCATTTATGGCAATATAAATAGAGAAGGCAGAAATACCTGAAGGATTTAGCTAGAAAATTCACATTAAAATCTTATGAAATACTTTACTGTTAAATAGTTGAACTAGGTAACATTAGGTTTAAAATCATCATTCACAGCAGCATGTCCTTATTATAGCCAGGAAAATAAATAAGCTCAGTCATTGACTGGCTCAGATGCTAAGCTTGTTCTATTTACATGAAAATTTAGATGTACTAAAGCATGGTCTCAGGCAAATATATTGTTCACTGACCTTAGATAAATTAATTAAGTCAAGAGATCCAAGTGTTAATCTAGGAAAAAAGTCTTCAAATCTTGAAAGAACCAAATTACCTAAAGAGGTAATGCTGCTGCACCTCCATCTTCCCAGGTCCATCATCTAAAAGGCTGGGATTAAAATTTAACCGTTAAAGGGTACCCATACAACTCAGTCCTAATAGTATTCCCATGACAAAAATTCTGGGGAGTGTTTCATATTAGCAATGACCTTGTGCAAAAACTTTGGTGTTTACAGTTTCAAGAGGCAGTACTATAACTAGAAAGTCCAGCACAGAGCCACTCCATTTGATGGATTTTGTTGAAGAAAGAGGAAGCTAGTAATGGAAAGAAGCATAAAAAATATGGATACACAGATGCTTTTCATGGACTTGAAATGCTTGCTCACTTTATCTGCATAGCTGAACCCAAAATCCTGATCTAAAGTACATTCACATTTCAGTCAAAATATCTTCTTCCCATGCCTAGTCATTTTAATATTTAGAAAATTCTGGATGCATTGACTATCTTGGGTGTCTCTCATAGACAGGAGGGACCCATGGGTGCCTTTTGTGCTGTAGCTACTAATGCAGTTTAAATAATAATAATAATAATAATAATAATAATAATAATAATAATAATAATAATAATAATAATAATAATAATAAT
>VZUI01031500.1:0-18794 GCA_013401135.1 Cettia cetti
GGTCTGCCCCAGGATCTGCAGCCCCTTGGAGTGCCGGGAGAGCTTGAAGATGCGGAAGACCCTGACGAGGCGGATGATCCGCAGGATGGCCAAGGACATGTTCTGCTGCCCGTTGAGTTCGCTCTGCTGGATCAGCTCGGTGGTGAGCGTCACGAAGTAGGGGATGATGGACACGATGTCGATGATGTTCATGATGTTCCTGAAGAACTCGGTCTTGCTGGGGCACACGATGAACCGGACAAAGAGCTCAAAGGAGAACCAGACGATGCAGGCGGTCTCTATGACGAAGAAAGGGTCCGTGAAGGTGCTGTGGGCCAGCAAGGTGTCTGTCACGTTCCTAGAAAGCTCCTGGGTGGACCTAAACTCCCTCTCCTCCCGGAACTCCGGCAGGGTCTCCATGCAGAAGATGATGATGGAGATGACAATGACCAGGACGGAGACCAGAGCTACGCCTCTGGCTGCACTGGAGCTTTCAGGGTACTCGAAGAGCAGCCAGAACTGCCTGTGAAAGTCATTGGTTGGTAAGAGGGTCTCAGGATCCTTGATGAACCCTTCATCCTCCCGGAACTGGTCCATGGCTTCATCACCCAGCTCATAGAAGGTGATTTCATCAGCAAAGACGTCGATGGGGACGTTGGCCGGGCGCCGTATTTTCCCCCCGGACTGGTAATAGTACAGGATCCCATCAAAACTGGGCCTGTTCCTGTCAAAGAAATATTCATTCCTCATGGAGTCGAAGTAACGCATCCTCTTTTCCGGGTCCCCGAGCAAGGTCTCGGGGAACTGGTCGAGGGTCTTGAGCCGCGTCTCAAACCTCAGCCCAGCGATGTTGATGATGACTCGTTGGTCCCCCTCATCCATGCCCACCCTCTCCCCCACCAGGTGGTCGCTGAACTCGGCGGAGAACCTGGAGAAGATGGTCTCATTGTTGGCGTTCTCGCTGTTGATGAGGATCCGCAGGTTGGACAGGAGGTTGGCGCAGCTGGGGTGGCCTTTCCGCGACTGCCCGGCGGGGCTGAGGTCGTTGGAATAGCAGGGATCCTCCACGATCTGATCAGCGTTGTCAAAGCTGACTAGTGCCACCTCCATCTCCTTCCAACTGGCCACGTCCATCATACGCTAATCAGCTCAGCAGCAGAAATCCCCGCGGCCGCCGCCGGCCGCCCGCGCCTCTCCCGCGCTAGGAGGATCTGCAAGGGACAGGGACACGGAGCTGAAGTGTGCACGTGCAGGGAAAACAGACCTGAGCTCACACAATCCTGTTTGGTTTGATAATGGAAGCCTTAATGCCATGGACTAGCAAAATGACTTCCAGCAAGTTGTTCCTCTTTAGATCCTGCACACCCTTTTGGCACGGCTTTGTCGTTGTTGAACCTCCCCAAAACACCTACAGAACCCAAGGATGAGAGGTCAGGCAGCAGCAGGGGGTGGGGGTGAATCCAGGTGTCCCACCCAGCCTCTCCCCAGCGATCCCAAGGGGTCGTTTCATCCGTTTCCAGGTGCGGATCCAAAGTTCAGAGCAGGATTTGGAGGTTTTAAACGCAGCTGTCCCAGGTTAAGAGCAGCCCTGGATCCAGATGGGAGAGGCATTGGGTCAAACCCCAGGAGGTCCTGGGCACGTTGGGTCAACCATTGTTTGGAAACAATTCCCAAAGCAAGAGCCACACTGGAATTTGGGGAATACAGCCCAGGAGGAAGCAGGCCAGGAGGAGAAATGTCCACCAGCCTTGAGAACCCCTCTGACCTGGGAAGAGGGGCAGGGACAGCACCTCTCACCTTGGGGCAGGCAGAGGATGGGGTGACATCCTCCAGAGCTCTCCTAGTCCTCCTCCACAACAGACCTGATATTCCCAGCCCCAGGAAGAAGCTCAGGACCAAGCCTTTGGATCGCTTGGAGAGCACCTTTCAGGCCATGGGGTGGAATATTTCCCAGCCCAGCTCTGTGAGGCGCTCAGGAACTGTCACCATGTCCCCAAATATTCCCGGGCACACTTCTCCCCACACACCAACATCATTCTGAACTCAGCAAAGTCAGAGAGGAGCCCAGGGACCAGGCCAAGTTATGGAGCTGGGAAATTACCTGTGCTGCCTCAGGGAGAAGCACAGAGAGAAATTAGGTGTGAACAGAGAATGGTTCTGTGGAGAATTTCCCCAAAATGAACTTTCCAAGTAAATTCAGCGCCCTGATTTATTTCCCCTCCAAATGCATTTCCCAGACATGAGACACCACAGGAGGACACGTGGAGCTGCTCTGCGTGACCGCTGCTCACCAAGGGCACTCTGGCTTTCTTACCCAGCCAGCTCCAGCGAGAGGGAGACAAAAAACCCAAATGCCCTCAACTGCCAGGAATAGCAACACAATTTAGGCCACGGAGCAGCGGCAGTGGTGATGAGGATGGTCCCCAGTGCAGGGTTTGCTTCCCAGTGCTGGGCAGGGATCCAGCTCCCCATGGGGCCTTGAGCTCCCCCTTTCACTGGAGGAATTTGGGGCGCTGGAGGTTTTGCCTCCCTGGAAGCAGAGGATCCATCCTTTCTGACACACAGCTGGGAAAGGGGGTAGGAAAAGCCAAAGTCCCGAATCTGTTGCAGAAATGGGTGTTGAGATCCTGACTTGTTACAAATCCTCCCTCTCCTCCTTTCAGCTTTACAGCCCTGACAGCAGAACTTCGTACAGGACCCAGCATCCACGTCCAGACAAGGCTCAGCCACGCTCCCTCCTCGGTAGAAGAGATTCTGGATTTGGGGACAAATCCTACAATTTATCATAAGCTATTTACAGACCAGGTTTCTTTGCTTGAACTAAACCCACAAAGCTTGGCTATTCTTAGAAATCCAGGCCTACAGAGCTGCTTCAGGCTGGTTTAGTGCCAAATTTCCCTCTTGGGTACATGTAGAGAGGAGTGGCTGGGGCAAGGGACAGAACAAATGCCTGGAGCAGCAGCAGCAGCAGCAGCAGCAGCGGGGTGGTTTTGTCCCCAAAGTGACCTCAGGCAAAGCTGGGGAGCCTGAAGGGCTCCAAACCTGAATCCTCCAGCCCCAGCAGTGTCCAGCTCAGACATGTCCAAGGTGCAGCTGCTCTCTGTGGGGCTGGATTCATCCCAGGTTGCACCATTGGGTGGCTTTGTGAGAAGTTGGTGCTGACAGGATGATTTGTGGCATCAGAGCAGAGACCCAGAGCTGAGGATAGCTCTGGTTTCAGGAGCATCAGGAGGCCTGCAAAGGGATACTGCAACAAATCTGACCCAGATAAAGCACCTTCAAGGGGAAAGTAAATATTAAAGGAAAGAAGAAAAGCAGCCCACATCATTCCCTTCTTGCATTCTTGTTTTTTCTGAATAAAAATCCCAAGCTGATTTTTAAATCAGAATAAAATAAAGTCTGAATCAGAGTTTAGTGTTGAGTGGCAGGATGAGCTGACCTGAGCCACCACACCTCCAGCCAGGGGAGGACCCAGAGGGTTCCACAAGTACAGGAACATCTCTTGGCAGTGGAACAAAGCTGAGCAGCTACAGCTGACCACGAAATCCCCAGAATCCCAGAATAGGCTGAGCTGGAAATGGCCCACAAGGGGAGATTGCATCCCAAGGCAGCACCACGAGGAGATCTCAGCACTTGGAGATCAGGAGGGTTTGACTCAGCACTGCACTCTGGGCAGCAAGGCTCCCCAGCCCCAGCTGGGAGGGACATCTGATTTCTGTCACAGAAGAAATTGTGGCGTGCTGAAATCAGCGAGCTGAGCCCCCCCCAGCATCGCCCCTCCTGGGGAAACTGAGGCACGGGGCTGTGGCAGGACAATTTCCATGGCATGGGCAGGGCCCATGGGACGTGGGAAGGAGCTTTTCCTCTCCGTTCCAAGCCCTTGGAGCATTCCCATGGGATGAAGGCTCTGAGGTTCCTTCCCTTAAAGCCCAGAGCATGCTGATGTCTGTCTGTCCCCATCACTGGAGGGAGGTGCCCCACCTGTCCCCAACCACATTATCTGTCTCATTTTTAATTAAGCCAAAATTAACGGTGCATCCCAAAGCCACCCAGCATCCTCCCTGAGCTTTGCACCGCGCTCCAGCCGAGGCTTGAACTAGAAAGTTGCCTCGTTTTTCCCTCCTAAATCACCCAACATCTGCTTCTCAGAATCTGATTAACTAATATCCTTCAGCGGAAATCCCTGCCCGTGGAAAATCATAATAATAACAAAAAAAACCACGCGAGGGAGAGCGGCGGTGGAAGAGAAAGGTCATTTTGAGGGAGAGTTTGTGTTTTAGCCAGCACATCCCGGGGAGCCGGGGCTGTGGTTTCCACCAGGCTCTCTGCATCCAGTGAAAGCTTCCCGCCTGCAATCCCCCACTCCTCCCCCTGCTTTGACCACCCTCACGCTCCTGCGGCGAACAATGCCCGTTTCCAAGGTTTTTCCAGATGATTGGAGATGTTGAGCCTCTTCCCTCCCCTCCCCATCATCCCTGAACGGGATGAGAATCGAGGAGCTTCTTCCCGCTGCCCACCCTCGCCAGCGCCTACCGGGACTTACCTGGCCAGGGCATGGAAGCGCCAAGGCTCTCGGCATCTGGGGAGAGAGTTATTAAACACAGATAGGGATGTGTAGGGAAAGCGGAGACGAGAAAAAAAGTCCAGCCGTACCCTTGAGAGGCGCCTTTGGGATGAGGCAGACAATGTCATTGGGCAGGCTCCTCTCTCTTCGCTCCACCGGGGAATTGGCAGCCCCGCACGCCGGGGCCGGGCTTTGGCAGGCGCGGCCGCGGGATCCGGCCCCGAGCGGAGCCTCGGCCCCGCCAGCCCCCCCCGAGCCCTGAAACCAGCCGGGGGTCCATGGGGAAGGGGCTGGGGGCGCTCTGGGGACAGCCTCTCCCCACGCCCCCCGGCCCGGGGAGGGGGGACCCGGCCACCCACCTCCTGCCCCCACCCGCCGGCGGGCGAGCCGGGGGAGGACGTGCCCTTCTGGCGGATGCCACCTTTAATCCCCAATAATGCTCCGGATGGTCCAGCGGGGACAAGTCTTGTCCGTGACGTGGCGAGGTCTGAGCTGCTCCCCGGGAGGGAGGCGGAGAGGGGGGACAGGGACCCGCACACCGCTGGCACCGGGAGAGAGATTTACGGCGGGCGGGAGGGCTCCTGCCGGCATTAATATAAAATAATGGCCTTCAAAAGAGGAGGGAGGGGAAGGCCCAGGGGTTGGAGCACCCCCGGTGCCCACCTACCTCTCGCCTGTGGCCGTGGGGACAGCGGGCGCCTTTCCAGGAGGGGACGGCCACAGTGCCACCACCACGTGGGACATCTCCGCCCCCGCCCCGGGGTGGCTGGGACCAGTTGCAGCAGCGGGTACAGCTGGCACAGCCCAGCGAAGGGCATCGCTGGGGGACGAGGGAGAGGAGGGACGTGGCCCTTCCTCACCCCTGAGTGCAGCTGGATGCTGGCTCTGACCCCAGCGCCACTGGGCTTGTCACCTCCAGGAGTTAATTAATAAATAAAGCAGCACCCTGGGTGGACAGGGCCAGGCAGGTTGGCACGAGTCATTAAAATAACCGGGATTTTTGTTTTCTTTCCCTATTTTTTCTTTCTTTCCATTCTGGAGCCTGCTGCTGCTCACGGCCATCTCGCCTGGGGTGCTCCAGAGTGATTTCATTCCTGTTGGCCTCACCCAGGGCCAGATCCCACCTCTCCCTTCACCCAGGTTATCTTCCCACCCTCCTCTTCCTCCTCGGTCCCTCCTCGCCCTCCCAGGCAATGGGGGAAGGCAGAAGGGGGGTGGCTTCAGCCTGAATTCCTGAATTCCTCCTCGTTGACGTTCCTCTGCTCTTGAGGGACCCGGCCACCTCGATTTCCCTCCCTCCAGCATCCTTTTCTGTCCTCTGAGCTATTTCTCCTCTCGTGACGTTAATGAGCACATTAAACCCCCCTGTCCCGGAGGAGAGCCTGGCTTGGAGCCTCTGACAGGCCCTTCCAGCCTTCTGAGATGGAAAGGGGACAGGAGATTATCCAGACCTTTGATCAGGTCCTCCAGGGTGGCTTTATCACTTTACACACCATTTCTCTACCCCTGCAGACTACAGTCCTTAAATTTACCCTCATCCCACCGAGGGCATCTATTAACAAAAATTAATTCAATTGATATTCCTGGCACCTTAATTCAGCTTGTGTCCATCTCCCCTCCACACCCAGCCTTGGAAGGGCTTTGGCCACAGGCTGATGGGGGCTGTAGGCAAAATCTGACCTCTTTTGGTGGATTTTT
This sequence comes from Cettia cetti, assembly GCA_013401135.1. Classification (NCBI taxonomy): domain Eukaryota; kingdom Metazoa; phylum Chordata; class Aves; order Passeriformes; family Sylviidae; genus Cettia; species Cettia cetti. The sequence continues at coordinate 6,242 of VZUI01031500.1, forward strand.
TTTTTTCCCCAAAATCTACTCGGCACCAACCAGGGTCAATTCCTGCACCTGGGCGAAGAGCAGCTGTGGCTGAGGGAAATGCAGAGCATGAAAAGCATCCAGAGGAGCAGATCTGGGTTGTGCTGGGGCTGAGGAGCTTCAGCAAAACCCCGCTGATAACGGGGCTGTCCCTCGAGTGAGAGCAGCGTTGTGGTCCAGGGGAGGCGGGTACGGGGGGAGATGCCCGGAATAACATCAGAGAAACGGGGCAGTTACACAACTCCTCATCTCTGGGGAGCCCGGCTGCACCCCGACACCCCCGGGGAGGTTCTGCCTTTGTATCCCACCAAGGTGACTTTAAACACCCTCTTGGCTCAAAGGATTTCAATCCCCTCTTCAGCCCCAGGCACTCCTCCGGCACTCCTTCCCCTCTAATCCCCTGCTCCTGGAACCGCCCGCTCTGCTGGGATTTATCCCACGGACAAATTTGGCCCCTGAGGGTGTCCTGAATCCGGGCTGGACCAGAATCCAGCAAGTCCTGGTAGGGGATCACTGCTCAGCAGCTCTGCACGCACAGCTCTGACACCAGAGGGGAGATAAAACACCCCCGAGCCTGTCCCAAAACAGAGGGATTAGCTGGCAGAGCAGGAATTTTTGGCAGCAGGTCCCTGAATTATTGTTTGGACAGGGAGCTTAACTTTCCCTGTGGGAAATAGTGCAGGAGACTGAGCAGCTCATCCCAGCCCTTTCCCTTTGATCTGGCATGGGATGAGCAGGAGCAGGGTGGGAACAAGGAGAATGAGCAGGAGGGGAACAAGGAGAATGAGCAGGAGCAGGAGGGGAACAAGGAGAATGAGCAGGAGCAGGAGGGGAACAAGGGGGAGGCTGGAGGGGCCCTGCAGGTCCTGTCCTGCAGTGGGACGAGGCAGTGACACTTTGTTTTTCCTGAATTCCCGAGCAAACGGTGCTGCACGGAGATTCCTGTGCAATCTCTGTGAGCCGGGCTCTGCCGTGCGCCCTGCACCGGCTTCGGGCCACGGAGCAGCTCAGGGCACTAATGAGCCTCCGCTAATTGCAGCACTAATTACCTGGGGTGCGGTAATTCCAGCCCCGCGGCTCTGGGATGGAGCTCAGGTGGCTCCGCGGCTCCTCCACCAAGGGAATTTTTCTTGTTTCTCATCCCAGCTAATTGAAGTGCCCCTCAATTAGCAGCAGTCCCCCAGCATCAGGAGGGCTGGATTTTGGGGGGTGCACTATGTAAAACCACAACCCAGACCCTTCAGCGCCCTCGATTAGGGCTGGGGTAATTAACATTCGAGCTCTGGTTCCAGCACGGGGTGTCCTTGGAGGCTTAGTGAGGTGCCCTGGGCATCTGGCACTGATGGAGCGGGGCAGGAATGATCCCTGCAAGGAAAACAAGGAGCTTCTTTCTGGCTTTGCTGCAGGGGGAGACCCTGCCAAAAATTTGTGGGCTCATCCTCCTCCTCAGGAGAGGTGCTGGCAAATGGAACTCTTCAGATTCCAGGCAAACGTGTGCAGCTGTGAGGGAATGAGCAGGAGGGGAGAGGCTGGAAGTTTATGAATGATGAAAATATAGGAAAGAATAATTCAGATCTCCCAGGGGATGATGGGGTCTGGCAAAAGCTGCCTCTGCTTTCGAGTCCTGAATAGCGGGACTAGCAGAGAAATGGAAAAGGGGCCAAAATATACTGAAATTATGGTCTGGCTCAGAACAATCCCAGGGTTCCTCCAGCCTCAGGAGAGCCCAGGGCTTACGGGCAGCCAGACCTGAAACCTCTTGGCTTTTAAAAGCAGAGGTTAAAGTTTGTCTGTGGCAAGGGGGAGGTGAGGGGTGGTAGGGGGGCAGGATGAACAATATTTAAACACACAAATTGTCTTTAAACTGAAAGAGAGTAGGTTTACATGAAGTATTTGGGACAAATTCTTTCCTGTGAGGGTGGGGAGGCCCTGGCACAGGGCCCAGGGAAGCTGTGGTTGCCCCTGGATCCCTGAAAGTGTCCAAGGCCAGGCTGGATGGGGATTGCAGCACCCTGGGATAGAGGAAGTTATCCCTGCCCATGGCAGGGGGTGGGACAGGACGGGGTTTAACATCCTTCCCAACCCAAACCATCCTGGGATTCCATGAAATTGCACCAGGAAACAAATTAGGAACCTGCAGCCACCAACTCCTGTGGGCTAATTCCATCTCCGTGCCTCAGTTTCCCCGGGGCTGTGGATGTGCCCTAAAGCCAAGCAGGAGCTCTCCAGGAAAAGATGCACATGAGGAGGCTCCCCAGGTGGATTCCCAGTGCTGACCCCTACAGCCATCCCCACTTTTCATACCTCCTTCTGATTTTTCCACACGTATTCTTTTTTATATAGTTTTTTTAAAAATCTGATTATCAGAGAGCTCAGTACATACAGGACACGCCAGGAGACAGATGAACTCTTCCTTATAGCCAGCCATGGAGTCCAAAATTAATCAGCTATGGATTAACCGGGTCAGGATGTAATTTAATAACCAGCGAGGGCGAGTTCTGCTCGGAGGGAGCTGCCGAGGTCCCGCTCCGGGTGTGCCGTGAAAGCTGAAACAGCCCAGCACAGGTAGCAGGAGAAGCCAGCTGGGATAAAACAGCCCTGCGGTGGTGCCGGCTGCTCAGCCAAGGGACAGCGACAGGGGCAGCCTGGGATCGGGCCAGGCTTGGCTGCAGCTGAGCCCTCCTCATCTTCCCTGCACTCCGAGCCGGGGTTTAGCCTGATTCAGGAAAAGATTTCAATGGATTTTGACCGTGAGGTGCTGCGGTGGCTCTTTGGGGATGCTGAGTGGGCTCTCTGGGGGCTGGTCCCCGCGGGGATTCACGGAGCAGTTGCTGCCGCAGAGTGTTGGACACACTCTGAAGGGTGGGCACACGGACACAAAGCGCCTGGAAAGTGCTTTGATCAGCCTGAACCAGCGGAGTGTAAAAAGGGGGGTGCGTGGAGTGATCTCTTCCCTCTGGAGCATCCCGGCTCCGTCCGGGCGCCTGGCGGGGGCCGGGGCCGCAGCCACCCCCTCCTGCTTACTGCCCTGGAACACGATCAACAACCCGATCCCAAATCGATGGGGAACTTTCCCAGCCCGTCCCAGAGCGCTGGGATAGAGGCAGAGCCGCCCCCTCACCTGCTCCCCCGCCCCCGAGGCAGCGTCCGGAGCTCGCTGCTGTAACCTCAGCCTGCTCCAGGGATGAGCGAATGACTTTGTCCCCCCCTCAAAACCTGCACCGGCAGCAAACCCTGGAGGAAGTCGGCGGCCGGAGCCAAAAAAGGAGAGAAGGTATAAATGGAAAGCAATAGGAAGCCGCTAATGGGGTCAGACAGATCCTGCATTGATCCCGATTTCTGCAGCAGCAGCACGGGAAGCGGCCGGTGGCAGCTCCGGGCTCCCGGTGTCACTCCAGGCTTGTGGCTCCACGTGCTGAGCCAGAGCCACTGCAGAGGTCAGGGCAGCACCAGCCCGGAGCCCAAAACCCCTCGGTACCCAGGAATCTGGTACCCGGTACACGGCAATCTGGACCCACAATGAGTAATTAAGGCTTAAAGTGATTGAGATGACGCCAGTGAGACCCTGACTCCTGGAAAATCCGGGGCTCCGGGCAGCACTCACCCCGTGCTCAGGAACGCTTCACCCTCCCTGTTCCTCCAAGGACAAACTAAACTTCTCCCCGCGGTCACCACCACCAAAAAAAAAAAAAAAAAAAAAAAAAAAAAAAAAACCACAAAAAAAGAAAAAAAAATTTAAAAACCCCCAAAACACAAACCCAAAAAAACACCCCGCAAAAAACCCACAAAAAACCAGGGCCCGGCTGCCCCAGACCCACCCACCAAACTCTCCTCTTCTCTTCCCCCAAACTTCCCCCGGCCAGGACAGCGGCTGAGCCCAAGAGGGGAGCAACAAACCCGGGTTTGGCATGGTCCTCATCCTCCTCCGGCGTGCGGGGCGCCCGCTGCCCGTGCTCCCATCGCCGCGGGCCGGGGCTGCCCGGCGGAGCTGCCCCTCCGCCTCTGGCGGGCGGCGCGGGGATGCTCCAGCCTCTCCTGCGGAAAGGCGATGCCGGTACCCACGTGAGCCCGGTGGGACTCCTTGCCCTCATTCTCCTTGTGCCTGAAATGGGTTTTTGCTCCCTCGCCGGTCCTGCCCGGCAGCATCCAGGGCTCCGGCGCACCTCTTTCATGTCTTCAGAAGAGTCTGAGGCCTTTTCTTTCTGAGTGAGGCAGAGGAAGGAGCAGCGTGGAGCAGGGGAAGAGGCGGTGGTGGCCGGGTGTGACCCTGTCTGTCCCCTCGCTGCTCACCGGGGGGCTCTGCCACACGCAGCCAGGACGGGGCTCACCGGGACCTGCTGCTTTTGCATCCACGGAAAGAAAAGCTGGAAAAACGGGAGCCTGCAGTGCTCCCAGGGCAGCAGGGACACACAGAGAGCAGCGGCCAGGGGGAGGCATCCAGGGCCCCTCCGGCCCTTTGCCCAGGCACTGCTCCACCCGGGCCTGCTTTTTCTCTGGTACACAGGAAACCCCTCTGCTCCCGGGAGCCTGCGATTGCCACCGCAGGAGCTCCGGGAGCTGGAACTGCCTCCCCGGGGCTTTCCCCATCCTGTTTTTCCATGGCCAGGGGGAGCTGTTGGTCCATGAGACCCTCGGGGGGTGTCATGGACAGCTCTGGCTCCTGGCTGTGCCTTGCTCCGAGCCCGGAGCAGCTGCAGCAGGTGCTGGGCAGAGCTCTGCGTGTGGCCACAACCCCTCCATGATCCCAACGATCCATCGGGACTGTGAGCACCACCCACCGCCCCACCGAGGCAGCCCCGCTGCTCTTCCTGTTTTTCCATCAGGATTTAATGAAACCAGAAGTATTTCCCTTTCCCCCAGCCCCATCAGTGAGCTCTGCCTTCCTTCCCTTCCCTTCCCCAAAACTTCCCAAGCAAAGGCAAAAACTTCACCCTGGAAAGGGATTGGACACACAGGAGTGGGGGAGTACCAGCCAGGGCATTTCCTGACTGACCTCCAAAAGTCTCTGCATCCTGAATCCTCCTGCCAGCATCTTGGGATGCGGAGTTTTCCCTCAAGCTTTATTCCAGCCTGTGTAATTGGGGCAGGTTTCCATGCTGTGCTGCTGAACTGGGATAGGAAAATATTGAGATCAGCCTGCACTGAGCCCTTCCAGAGGCAGTGGGGTGTGCAAAGTTGGGGTCTCCCAAAAATGCTGCCCCAAGGAAACCCAAGGAAATAAAAGGAATCCTGGAAAATCAGTGCTGGAAAATCCCCACGCAAAGTGTGGAAAAACACCTCAAAAAAAAGAGCAAAAAGCAGCCCCGTGGGTCCCTCTGCCCCTGGCAGTCCCAGGCTCCTCTCACAAAGCTGGAGCTGATTTTGCCTTGGAGCAGTTTCCCAGTCTCCTTCCCGTGACCTTTACAGACAGCTGCAGCCCGGGCATGCACAGCTGCTGCGGGATGGGCTGCACTGGTCCCCCCTCCACACCCAGGCCAAAGGCACAGCTCTCCCAGCTGCATTCCAGGAGCCGAATTCCATCTTGAATGCGATGGGAAATCAGTCACAGGGCACAGACACTATAAAAGCCATTTTGGGGTCAGACTGAGTCAGCCTAGGAACCCCAATCCTATTTCTCTGGGAAACAGCAAGACAATAAATTTTTTCCCCATTAAATATTCTGCTTTATTTGGTTGAGGCTTTGTTTGAGTTGAATTTCTACAATTCCTAGAGACTGTCTCCTGCTGAGGCTGTGAAACTCCTCACACACCAAACACAAATCAGCTCCTGCCCAGCAATTCCAGGGTGGTGCTTGGCTGGACCTGAACCCAACACTGAGGAAAGCCTCTGATCCCTCCGAGCTCTGCCACCCACCCCTTACCCCAGGGACTGGTTTTCCATGGATTTCTCCACTGGTATTGGGAGGATGGAAGCATTGGCAGACCTAGCAGTGAGCTCTGAGCCAGCACCAGGACTGGCTCCTGCACTGACCCGCAGGACCAGGGAAGACATCCCAAACCAGACCCTCAGAAAATGGTGTTACCTCACCCCTGAGGACAACCTGAACCAAATCCATGGAACCAGAAGCAGTTTTGACCCAATATTCCCATTAACCCTCCCCACACCCTGCTCTGTCTCACTGGGGTGAGCACTGGGGATCCCCACGTTCCCTCCTTGGGATCACCTGAAATGTCCCTCTTATTCCCAAGCCAACCTAAAAAGAGACATCCCAGTAACTATTATTATTATTATTGTTGTTGTTGTTATTATTATTATTATTATTATTACTGCAGCCTGGACCCAACATCATCTGTCCTGCACCCCTTCCCCTCCCAATTTAATTAATCCTGATGCAATGGATGCTCCCAACACTGCTTTGGAATTTAAGTGACTCCTTGGCAGCCATAGATTTCAGCCTGTCAGAAATTCTAATGAATTATTTCACTCCAGGTCCTCAAATTTAATTGGAGCAGGCTAAAGGAAGGCAATATTTCCTCAGAATGTTTCGATGTCTTCACCGTTCCTTGCACACATTCCCATAAAGCAGATTGCAGCAGCTGAGGATTTTCTAATGGAAGCCTTGCAAAACATTCAAACCCATTAAAAAGATCACAGCCAAAAGTCACCACTTTATTTAAGTCTTGGAAGAGAAAGAGAAGCTGCAAATGCTCAAAGCACAGAGTGTCTCTGTCTGGGGTCGGGCACAGACCCAAGAGCAGCCAAAACTCCTGTATCAGCACAAGTTGGTCTAAAACCACAAACCCAGCACCAATTTAGCTGGAGATAAAATGGAAACCTTTCAACCAGGTGATTCTTCCACATCCTACTGACAATAAAGTAAAATAAGTGGCTTAATATAGGTGGGAACTTTCCCAGCTGGGTGTTGGGCCCGGCTGCATTTCCATTGTATCATCAACGGTGTCTACAAGCACAGCAAACACAATAAAAGCCAGTGACTCACCTGCAGCCCGCTCAGGCACCAGGTCACAGCCCTTCCTCGGGCAGGAGGAGCATCCCGGGGGTTCTGGACATGGCAGGGCCCTGCACGTCTCTGCCACGCAGGTGAGGATCAGAGTTTGGCTCAGGAAAGACTCAGATTCGGAAATCCTACACCCCCGTGAAACCCTACCTTGCCTGGCTGCCCTTGGATTTAAAGGAAACACGGGGAGAAAGGCGGGGCTGCAAACGGGGCTGCAAGCCCACACACGGGGAGGTGCTGCCCCAGAGCACCCCCGAGCCCCAGCAGCCACCCCCAGGGAGGGGCTGCACCTCCCAGAGCCCAGCCCCAGCTCTGGGGGGGCTGAATCCCCCCAGGGACCCCTTCAGTACCTGGGAGAGATTGATCCCATGGCTGCCCCGTGGGCAGGACCCCACGGAGGGAGGGAATCCCCTCAGCATGGAGGGTTTCCCCTGCAGAAATGCCCCTTTAAGAAGCAACATCAACATTTTCAATCCAAATGGCACCCCCAGGTCCAGCAGCTCTCACCTGCCCAGGTGTGGGCTGTAATCCAGGCCCTGGCTCCCACCAAGGCACGCTCCTGCCTCAATGGGGCCTGCATGGAGTTGGGATCAGGTCCTGGCCTCGACCTCTCCCCTGTGCTAGGCTTTGGGGCCGTGAGGCCAAAACTTTGGGGCACCAGTTGATTTGAGACTTGTCTGTGTCTGAAGGAGGCTCTGGGAGCTTTCCAGGGGATTTTTCAGGAGACACTGAGCACCCCAAACTGTGGGGAACAGGAAAAGGGGCCCCACATTCAGCTCTGATCACCCCACACTGTGGGGATCAGGAAAAGGGGCCCCACATTCAGCTCAGAGCACCCCACACTGTGGGGATCAGGAAAAGGGGCCCTGCACTCACCTCAGAGCACCCCACACTGTGGGGATCAGGAAAAGGGGCCCCACATTCAGCTCAGAGCACCCCACACTGTGGGGAACAGGAAAAGGGGCCCTGCACTCACCTCAGAGCACCCCACACTGTGGGGAACAGGAAAAGGGGCCCCACACTCACCTCAGAGCACCCCACACTGTGGGGAACAGGAAAAGGGGCCCCACATTCAGCTCAGAGCACCCCACACTGTGGGGAACAGGAAAAGAGACCCCACATTAAGCTCTGAGCACCCCACACTGTGGGGAACAGGAAAAGGGCCCCCACATTCAGCTCGGAGCCCCTGGTAGTGCTGGGGAAGAGGTGACAAAACCCCAAGGATGCAGAAGGGTCTTCCCATTAGCCAAGACCCACCTCATTCCCTGAGCACCAAGAAGGAGCTGTAGGAGATTTTGGCTGCTCTGGTGGCTCTCCCAAGCCTGTGTGGGGTGTCCTGGTCAGCTTTATCCCAGGAATACGGGGGATGTGTTAAACCCATCTTCTTCAGGGGGAAGGGGATGGGAGGAAGGGCCAGGCTGGAGGCTGCAGGTGGGTTTGCAGAGCAGCACAGGTGGGTCTCTGTCACAAGGGACACGAACAGAAGAGAGGCAGGCTCCTTTAGAGAGTGCTCAGTGGGTTCTCCTTTATTGTGGGGTGAGCTCCTCTTTATACAGAATGTCAGAGGCCAATTTGATTGGTAACACAAAGGTAAACCTTTCAATCAATTGGTCATCCCAGAGGGACATCAGAAGAAGGTCCCTCCTATAAGATAGGATTTATATGTTTACAAAACATTGTTCTTCTGTTGACCAGAAGAACACCTGGGAAAGAACCCTTCCAAGATCAAAACATCCCAGGCATGAAACTCAGGACTGCAGGTCTCCCCCCCACTCCTTGCCACACTGAGCTGACCTGTGACAGTTCAGGCTTGTCTTTTCCCTTGCTGAGGTCAGGATGAGTAACATGGGAAACGAAGATGTTGAGTTTGAACTTGGAATGTTTATTATATCTTATCTATTTACAGCATTTACAGGCTCACAAGCTGTGAGCTCAACTAGCAAGCTAGGGAAATGAGGCAAAATGGAGTGCTTCTAACTCTTTCCAAGGTCTTTTAAGCAATAATTACCCAATACCAAGGTGACTCCTATATTTTTGACCCAATAATGACCACCCAAAGCCCACAATGCAGACTCTATCAACCAATTACAGAAAACCACCCAAACCTGTGAAGAAGGAAAAACGTGGTGAAGAAGGACAAAGACAACACCCCAAATCCTCCATCTTGACTCGCATGTTTTACTACACACTAAACCCCCAAATTCTAAGTTCCAGGGCTCCAACACTGACCAACACTTTGGTGTTCAGTATCACATCCCATCCCAGAGAAATCATGGGCAGGGGGGTGCAGGAAGGGCCATGGCTTGGCCCCTCGGCTTTAACCCAGCCCAGGAGGAAGCCACAAAGCCCAAGCTCATCCTCCAGGCACCAGCCAGGGCCGTGCAAGCCCAGCACCCTGCAGGTGGCATTTCCCAGGGGTTCCTGTTACACCGCAGCCATGGGCGTCTCATTAATTACTCCTTCTGCTGAATGGTGGTAACGAAGGCCCAGGACACATCAAGAATCATGTTTGCATGGCAGAGCAGCACAGGAACACCCCTGGAGGGTGATGCTCCACAGAAAGGCCTGAAGTTGTTACAAGGACGTCAGGAGACTTGATACAAAGGGCTGGCTTATTAATAGCTAATGGGGGGATAAATTATGCACCCACTGGACTGGATTGGGTTTCTCCCTCCTCACTGCACCCTGACACCCCCATCAGCCCCTGCTTTCTGCCCCACTTGGTTCTTTCTTCTCTTCATTTTTGTACCCGGCAGGATTTTTAATGTGTGTACCCGTCACCAAAAGCTTCAAAGCCGAGCCCAGCCTGTCCAGGGTGATGCCAGAGCAGGGCAGGGCAGCACCCTGTGCCCTCTCTGGGGAAGGTTGGACACTTCCCCCATCACAGCACGGCTTCTCCCGCTCCCAGAGACCCCTTCATGCCCTGGAAACCTGAAAGAGAAGCTCCAGGCAGCAGAACAAAAGCTTCCTACCGAGGCTTTCTGCAGGACGTGCCGTGCCCTGCCTGCCATCTGCCCGGCCCGGCGGGAGCAGCCCGAGCTGAGCGCGGCCAAGCGGCAGCAGCTCCGCGCCGGCCACGCTCCAGCGGGTCCTGGCAGGCGGAGAGGGACGGGAAAAGCTGGGACAGGGCATGGAAAAGGGGGGCTCCTCCGTGCATCGGGACTTGGGGTTCCCAACACCCCCGGAGTCCAGACCAGGAGGAGGCAAAGCTGGGATTAACTTCCTTAAAGGAGGCTTGGGGATCTCGCCGCCGCTGCGCAGCGCGGGGAGGGCGCGGATCTGCCCTGTCAGAGCATTCCCAGCCGGGATAGCGCAGCAGCTGCTGGGGCTGCCACCCGCTCCTCTTTCAGCTGGGGCAGCAATTCCCCTCTCGCCCTCCCCAGCCCCGTTTCCCTCCTGCTCTGCGGGCAGCGCTCCGGGGTCCGCCCGCCGCCGAGGCAGCGCGCTCCTTCCCGGCAGAGGCTCCCTCCGGAGCTGGAAACCGCGGCCCGGAGCGCACAGGCAGCGCCAGAGGAAGCCAGAGGCTGTGCCAGAGTGTGTTTGGCTCAATCTCCCGGATCCCACCGCCCCAGCGCCCAGGGCTGGCTCCCGGCAGCCGCAGCAGCTCGGGATGCTCACACAGCGGGAACTCCCCGCTCGGGCTCGGGGATTTCGGGCAGCTCTGAGGCACAGCCGCATCCTCAGAGCGCCGAGGAGCTGAAGAGCATTCAGGGCAGAGCCAGGAGCAGCACCCCAGCCTGGCGCGGCTCTTTTACCGGGGGACGGTGGTCCCTGTGCCCCGAGGCCGCTTCCCCCTTCTCTGACCTTCCCGCATCACTTTCTCCGCCCGCTCTGATTTCACGGGCCGGGCTATGCTATCCCTCGTGCCAGGCTGGGGCTGGGCAATCCGATCGCCACCCCCTCATCACACAAACACCGTCACCAATCCCCCGGAGCCCGCACTGACCCCGCCGCGGCTCCAGCTCCTGGGGCTCAGTGCCCGGCTCGCCGCTGCCCCAGCCCCGGGCAGGCTCCTTTTCCATGCCCGTCACCCTCGGTCGGGTTTGGATAACCCCGACCCGCGTCACAGCAGCTCCTGGTCACCAAAATCGGGCTATTCTGTATCAGTAATAGGAAACTCTGATCGCCTCTGAGCAGAGCTCGCGTCTGCTCCTAGCGCTGCTCCCTCCCGGGGAGAGCAGCCTCTCGCCCCGGGATCCACCGGGGATGACCCCACAGCATCAGCTCCAGCCCTAATTTAATCCCCACAGCCTTCTCCTCCGTGGGAGGGAGTGTTGTTTGTCCATTTTTTATCAGCCAAAGGATGTGGAATCACAAAACAATTTGGGTTGGGAGGGCCCTTAAAGCCCATCTCCAATCCCCTGCCATGGGCATGGACACCTTCCACCATCCCAGGCTGCCCCAAGCCCTGTCCAGCCTGGCCTTGGACACTTCCAGGGTTGGAGCAGCCACAGCTTCTCTGGGCTGAAGCAAAGGAGAGGGAAATGGTTCCTTTTCAGATAATCAGGGCAGCAAAAAGCCACCGATGGAAAATAAAACACTGGAACAAGTTGGAAATTAATGGTTTCCCTTTGGTGTCGCTGAAAATCAGGGAAAGATGGAGGAGCAAGGAGGGAAATGGGAAATTGGGATCTCTGCTGTGTTATTCCTTCTCCCTGCACATGCTGGGGTCGGGCTGGAGGAGGGAGAGGAGGAGGCTCTGGGCCCTCGCTGGAATCAGCAGCCCTCACAAATTCCCTCCTGAGAGGTGCAGGATGCAAGGCTGAGCCAGCATCCAACCCAGTGGAAATTCCTGCTCTGGGAGTCACAAGGCCAAGCCTGGCATCACATCATCGCCACAAACCCCTGCCCAAAGCGGGGTTACAGGTGGGGAAACTGAGGCACAAGAGAGCTGAGCTGCCAGACCCCCTCCCACAGGGCAGGGGAGGAGCAGCTTTGCTCCCTCTGCTCCTCTCCCCATGCCCAGCCTGAGGGAGCTGCTCTGCCTGCTCAGGCTTCTCCAGCTGAGTCTCCAAATCCAGTCCCTGCAGCAGCTGAAGCCTGGTGACATCCCAAAGTGTTTGCTGGTGTCTCCAAAGCAGCAGCTTCTGTCTGCTCTGTGCTCACTGGCTCTCGTTGGCCACGGGTGACTCTGAAAAAATGACCAAGAAAATTAAAGTGACTGTCAGTAATCTTAAATTCACCTTGCAGGGGAATTTGTGCTCCTCCTGGAGAAGATTTAGCGGAACAGAAACGGAAAAAAGATCACAAAACAGTCAGTGGTGGGAATGAAATCCAACAGTGCCGCTGTCTGGGGGATGGAAACACAGCAGCTCCCTGCAGGAGAGCTGGCACGGCACAGCACGGCACGGCACGGCACAGCACACACAGCACACACACACAGCACACACACACAGCACACACACACACACAGCACACACAGCACACACAGCACACACACACAGAGCACAGCACAGCACACACACACAGCACACACAGCACACACACAGCACACACACAGAGCACAGCACAGCACACACACACAGCACACACAGCACACACAGCACAGCACACACAGCACAGCACACACAGCACACA
>VZUI01031501.1:0-73136 GCA_013401135.1 Cettia cetti
TTGCAGTCAGCATGTGCTGGAGCAGATCTCTGAACAGGAGAGATGCAAATGTGTGGTGAATGTGTCTCCCTCCCCTCCCCTCCCCTCCCCTCCCTTCCTCTCTTTTCTATAAGTAAGCAGGGAGCCTGGCAAGTTTGTAGTGCTTGCTCAGAAGCTCATTTAAAACTTTGAGAGGAGTGAACTGAATTCAAACGACTTTCGGGAATCTCTTTACCCCCAGGCCTCAGACGCTGCCTCCCATGGAGAGAAAAGTATCAGGTGGTTCATAATCTGTATTCTGTCAGGATATTTTAATGAGAGGTCAGTAAATACCATATATTTGGAAACAAGCAAGCCAAACCTGGGCTTTTTCTTTATGACTTCCATACAGTCAGATTTCTAGCAGATGCATTCACTTTGATTGGAGAAATTTTATCTACTCTTCTTGGGTTCAGCTCTGTGGTCCAAGCAATTTTTGACATATCAAGCCATATTAATTAGCTGTGGCATAGAAAGTAAATATGCAAAAGAGGTTTTGCAGAAGCCTTAATACTTTCTCATTAAAAAAATAACATTGATTTTCTTGGCTGATTGAAGTGTGATGTGCCACCCCTATGGTGATTAGGTATGTCATGGAAGGACTGTTTGCACCCCACTTCCTTCAAAAACAGGAGAAAGTGGTAAAAGGGAAAACCCCTTACCAAAATGTGAGGATTGACATTTCTTTTGAGTGGTACTCTTGCAGTATGAACTGTAGATTTACAGGAATTAGAAACCAAACAGTTGAAGTATTCCTCTCCCCCTCCTCCTTCCTCCCCTCCTTTTTTAAAGTGTCTTCATCAATCAAAATCAACACAAATGAATAATGGAGGCAGATAGAATGTGAAGAGACAATAGTGGTGTTGTTCAAAATTGACGGCCATAAATCCATTGTATCCTAAGAGACTGCACGAAGTAAATACCTGCCCTTGCCCACAGCCAGTTAGCCCACGATTAGAGTATCATTTAAGTAAGTGCTGATGTCCTATGGAAATTTCAGCCCATTAATGCTCCCTTTATTTTAGAGCACCAGGGCTGCAATGAGGCTGGGAGACTTGAAGGGTGAAGGTTTGGAGTGACAGAGGAGTTTCCCTCTCCTCATTCATTTGTTAATTTGGAATGACAGAAACAGAAATGGTGTTCTTATGAGTGGGTCAAAAGGTTTTTTTAGAACCAGCAGAAAACAAGGAAGCTGGTGCAAAGAAAGTTAAGGAGCGCATCCTTTAAATCATTAAAATTTGGGCCTAACTGAGGTTTTCTCTGTGAGACAAAAAGGGGAAGCACATGTCTATTGGCACTGCAGAGGCATGCAAAAGGGTGGGAAAGCCCAACAGAAAGCAGAGCCAAGAGGATTATATACTTCAGTTTCAGAAAGCATGACTCGTGGTGTGGATTCGAGCCCTGACGTTTTGATTCAGGTATGATACAGCCGAAGTCTCACGAGCTGTTCTTGTAGGAATTTGACACTGAAGGGCAAGAGCCTCTGGGGTCAGCTGCTCTTTCTGCCATTCCAAAATGCCAGGTCTCAAATGGAAACTTTCCTTCCTTCCTTCCCACTAGAACGGTCCCTCCAGTTTTGTGTGCCTTTTGGACACTAGCCTGCGGGAGCGAGTGCAAATATGATTCTTAGGCCCAGGCTCACACGTTCAGGAGGTTTAAAGTTGCTTGGTTTATTTTTGGTTCTTCTGTAATTGCAGTTTGTTTGGCAGAGCATGCCAGACATAGATCACTTGCTCAGGGCTTGTTAGCACCAACAGCATTGCAGCTCCATTAGAATCTCTAAGTTTATCTACCTCAACCATATTCTTACACCTTTTATAATTTTTATTCTTCTCAATTTGAGAAAAAAACCCAACCAAAGCAAATAACAGACAACCTGGCAGGAAGGATTGATGATCTTTCTGATGGGACTGGGGAATTCTCTTTGAGATCAGTGTGAACGAGCAGAACTCCTGACAATATCTCACTGCAGAGAGGCTTGAATGTGCCAGTTCTGTTGTGAAAACAGTTTATTTAGTAGTTAGGACCTCTACTTTTCTGTCTTTGTACTTCTGAAAGAGGATCTCTTGCAAATGATGAACCCTTAGCCTTCAATAAGTACTGATCCCTCTATAACATTTTCTTAATTGAAGCTTAGAAGGAAAAAAATACAGTGTAGTATTTTAAGAGTGACTGCGTAGCACCTTTCCAAGTTTGCATGCCTGTCAACGGGATGTCATCCTGTAAGTGTGAATGAATGACTCTATTTCCAGTTCGAGTTTCCATTCCTAGGCAAAAATAGCACCAAATACACTATACTTCCAGAATAGTTGGGGGTTTTTTAACTATATAAATCATACCACAATAAAGTGTAGTCTGTAGTTATTTCTTCGTTAAAAACATTCTATATGCCCAGTACTAAATGAAAACTATGAAAAAGAGAAGACACTGCTTCAAAAGACTGAATAAAATGACAAGAAATAACTTTTCATTCTGTTCTAACTGAGCTGAACTGTATTTTGTAAGGATAACAGTTAAATTTAACATTCCTCAAGTTTTCCATTGTCTGGGTTTTTTCCCAACCAGCATGAAGCACTGAAACTTTAAGCAGCCTGTCATGATGCTGATGGTTTTTTGAAGAAAATGCGTGTTCCTCAGCTGTTGCAGTTACTGCAGCATTTGTGCCTTTTCAGATGACACTTTGCCAGCTTTTTAAAATTGCCTAAATCCCATGTGCACAGTGATGAGGGCTGAAATTTTTAAGGACCTTGAAGCATCTAAATCATGGCAGAGGCTAATTGTTTCCAAGGATTTGATTCTTGGGTCTGGTTCATTTAGTCTAGGAGTCTCAATATCCTAATTATCTAACCTATTCCTTACAATAGGATTTGGGATTTTTTTGTTTGGATTTTTTCTGCTAACACAAATAATTGATAGAGTTAACAGAATATTCTAATGGTGTGCATTAGGGTTAGATATAAGGTAGAAAGAAATAACAAGGATTATAAATAACTGCTTGATCTGTAGAATTCTAAAATAGCCTCTTAAATTTGATTAACTGTCTTAATATATGGTTAATCACCTAAATCCTTTATAAACTATTTGTAAATGCTCCCTTGACATAAAGCATGACTAGTTGGTCTGTATTTTATGAAACATAGCAATTCTATTGAGGAAATGGAGCAGTGTTTCTGAAATACAGTCAGTGTAACTGAGAAGGCAAACTTGGTGTTCCAGGTCTTGATTGTGGAAAGTCAAATCCTTGCTGTTTCTGAATTTCCTTGTGCAAATTTATGTAGTGAGGACTAACTATGCTCTTCCTCAGAGCAAAGCAGGCAAATGGAGGTAAACAGAAGAAGAGTTAAAAAGGAGTTAAAACACAAAAATGGAATGACTTCAGAATGGTTTGAACCTCAGTCCTGTGGTGTAAAACCATCAGTATCAACAACAGGGTCTCCTGCCCATAAAAATACTCCCTCCTGCCTCTGTGCTACATCCAGATGCTTTCTTGTTTACATGGGCACTTCTGTTTTCCTGTCAGTGTCTCCAGATCAAATTGATCTAGTGCAAAATATCTCTCCTCACCTCGCCACCCTTCTCGTTTTTCTCTTTCTTTTTTTATCCTGGATCAATTCCTTGACCTGATTCATCACATGGACCCACAAGCTGTTGAGTCAGCACAACTGAGGCTGGCATGCTGTAACTAGATGACAGAAGTGAACACTAGGAGGAGGAGTACAGGTGGAGGAAGGGATAGACTTGAGCATGACTCCTAAAATTAGTATTGCTGTTGTTGCTTTGCATCTTGGAAACATGGTAATGGCTCGAGTCAGAGCATTTAAACTATAAATTCCCTTCTAGCCTTTGACACCCTTAAACTTTACTTTTGCCATCTGATAAGTGGGAATAACACTAGTTACCACAGGGATGAGAAGGCTTACTAGTAGTTGTTCAACCAATTAGCACATGAAAAATAGGGAAAACTGCTTTTGACACCCCTGCATTTTGTTGAAAAAATTCTCCCATGCTAATGAACTACATTTCATTTGTAAAGTAGTTGTTTTCTACTGTGTTCTTCCTATCAGAAATATATTGCTAGACAAAGACAAGTCCCTGTTTTTGTAACCTAAGTGTCTCTATTTTTAGTTTTAAGATGTTGGCTGCGTGTCTCTCTCTCTTTTTTTTTTTAATTATATGTTTATATTTATAGCTCTTGCTATTGGGAGAGAATTTCCTGCAAACAGATCCATTTCTGTGGTGCCCTGCTCCGACATGATGGAGTCCCTTGTGTTCCACCAAGAGGTTGCTCCAAAATAAATGTCTGGTTGCAAGATAAGCCTGGTGAACTGTAAACTTTATATTGCCTTCAGCACATAGTAGATTTGCATGTGCAGGAGGTATTAGTGGCTGGGCATCTGATACTTGGCAATGTCACATCTGAAGACGTGAGTGACAGCAGAGATGCAGCCCCTGCCCCAGTGTCCTACGGAGTCGCTTCCTCTTTGGATAATTACATTCTCAGCTTTCTCTGCAATTTTAACTGGGGGGGAAGTATCTGTCCTCACACCCTCATTTACAGAGGTGAGTCCTGTAACCATGCACCATTAAACAGCTGCCACAGCTCACCCAGAAGGACTTTTTACATAATGTTCATATCTGGTTTGCATTCCGAGCTGCACAGATCAGCAGTAACGCTACGTGGGTATCTGAAAGCAGGATTTGACCTGTACTTGGGTTCTGGTTCACATGCAGCAAGGAGCACTGGCTCAAATAGTTTCAGGGACTTCAGCAGGAATACTGGTATGCAGAATCAGGCCCCTAAGGATCCTTGGTAATGAAAGGTATCCTGTAACTATAAGGTATTATTATGATGACTACTCTGGAGAACACAGAGGTATTGAAGTTGGCAAAATGAATTACAGGGTTAAATGTATAAGTAAACCAAGAAGCGACTGATGTTTTTTGCATAGTAATAATCTTCATAATCGCTTCATTTGCACAGTTATTTCATTTTAAACTTAAGGCACAGTTTTGAAGCACAACTCAGTGGAGATTTTTCCTGTAATCTATAAACTTTAATGAAAGCTAATTGGAGGACAAATTTTAATCTAATTAAAATGTGGCTGCATAAAACAGAAAGGATGAATGAAGTGAAATGCTCTATGGGGCACAGTTTTCAAACAATGACTACCCTGAATACTAAGTCAAATGAAGCTTTTGTAAAATGATGATCATGAACATTGCCAGCAACAGAACAACCTTGAGAAACTGCAAGTGAAAGTTTTCATGTATTCAGTTTAAAAAGTGGACATTTGACTTACAACTGCATAAGGACTTTTTAAAAGAAAATAAAAAGCAACACAGTCTCATCTAAAAACATAACAAGTAAATTAGCCAAAGGTGTACATTCCATCCAAGTTCTCATGATCAGCAGATGCAAATGTTTTCAGTGTGCCAATGAGTTATGAGCCCTAATGAGATTTCAATGCAGAGCAAACAATAAAAATTTATGCATTGCATAGTTTTAGTGGCCTTTGGCTTCATGGTTAGTGTTACACCCTTTCAACAGCTTCAGTAATATAATATCCAGCTGGCTTTGGAGGTAAGGAAAATTTTAGGGGTGAGCTGAATTTGTGAGAAATAACGTGATTGATTGCTTTGTCAGAATAATGCATTTCCACGGTATAATTGTCTGTAGTAATCTTAGCCTGGGTATGGATACATAGGTTCTAGTTATGTTCAGACACAAATTTTAAAGGATTCAGGTGAAGAATGGTTTTTCTAGCATTTGAGCCAGACTGTTTCCTCTGCTGGGTACATGTCCAGGGGTCTCACAAACAGCCCCTCTAACAAGAACATTCCTGTCATAGTCCAGCAAACGGGAGAATTGAAAAGCTGCACTTTCCCCAACAACTGTCATGTGTCTCAAGAAAAGAAGCGGAGCACAAGCACAAAAAGAAAGGCACAATAGATATTGAAATAAATGTATGTAGTGGAGAGTGGGGGGATGAACCAGGGAATTCAACTGGTGCAGTGTGAGAGTGAGCTCAAACAAGTTAAATTTAAAAGTCCCATTTGTGGGTTAGGCTGTTACGCATCCAGAACCTCGACCATAATGATTGCCTGCATTAGCCTACATAATATTAAAATCTTAGCATGTGATTAATAGCAGATTCCCTGCATACGTGTCACAACACACATCTGCAGCAAATCTGCCAGTATATTTCTGTGCTAGTTTTACTTTGGGGCCATAAAGTAATTCCTGTTTTGTGAATGAGAATAAACCTATTATGCACTAGGTTAGCTACACCCAGTTTCTTCTCTTCAGGGAAAAAGAGCTGCTTATTTGATACAGCATCTCAAATTTCAGTGTTCAGAAGTGAGTTTAAGCCTTGGCTAGATTTGCTTGAGCAAGCTGTTGGGATTTGCCTTTACCATTTCTTAGCTCTGTGTTTTCCAAAACCTTCTGTGCAAAGAGTATTGAGAAACTTCTGGACAGCAGTAAACTAGTGGACTTAATTGCAAGGTGTTTATTGCTAAATTTGTTAATGAGTCAACATGCAAAAAAGATATATTTATCCCTGTTTCCTCTTAAAGTAGTGGTAAAAAATAACTTCAAAAAATCTTTTTCTTAAGCTGTTTGGTGATGCAGTTTTGCTGTTCACAAAAGCCCTTTTTCCCATCCACAAATAGCTACCTTTCACTTTGCCCCAAGGGAACTGAGCATAGCTCAAATGAAGCTTAAAAAAAAAAAAAAGAGAGATTTTTCCCAGTTGTAGCTCAAAGCCTCTGCATATTCACACATGCACACAAAATAAAAAGGAAGATGCGGAAGCATTCCTCCAGTCTGCCCTCTGAAAAGTCCTGTCGACCTGTTTTTCTCCCCAAAATGAAAACAGAACCCCATGAAAACAACTTAAAGGACAACAAGAAAACATTAGGAAAGCAACATCTGTTTTGCATTCTTGGCATCAAGTCTGTCCTTGCAACACAGGGTCTGACACAGATGTACAGGGTTATGACACCACTGAGTACTGCTTGATTTAAAATGGTGTAACAGAGCAGAATCAGGGCTCTGAGCTCTTACAACTCTGCAGAGCTGTGGCACTTGATCTCCTTTGCAGATGTGGGACTCAAACCCCACTGAAGTTTTAGTCATCTCACCATTGATTGATGTGGACTGTGGAGCAAGTCATATTCCTCCTCCAACCATTTAGAATTTATTATTGATTGCACTTTCTCATCGTGTGTGTTTTGCTGTCTGTAAAATCTCATTGCCCCGGTGTGTTCCAGTCAGCTGCATTGCGTGTAGCCACGCTCAGAAAACCTTTCAAATGATGCTACATAATTAACCTCTGCAGTTTTTAAGTAAAATAAAATAGTAGCAAGGAGAGAGACATTTAAAGGTACTCAGAAACACAAAAATAGTTCTGATTTAATTGAAGAGAATCAATAATAATGTAAATTTGTGAAGCTGAAGTTGCCACGAGAGCAGCTGTCTCACCGTGACTGGCTCAGAGGATGGCACAGAGGGAGCGCATCTTGCCCTGTTTGGTTGCCCATCCACAGTCGTAGCAAAGTTAGCTCACCTCACCCCTGGCACGGCATCAGGTCCCCGTGGAGCTGTGCCAGGTGGCGGTGCCACCGTGCAGTGTTCTCACCTGCCACTAGATGTCTGTGTGGGCTCTGAAACGTTCTCGAGGGGGTGATGCCCCTGCTAAACACGACAGGCAAAACTGGAGCACAGGCTGTGGGGAAGCCTTTTCGTTTGTGTTTGTAATTGTAACAGCATTACTTTAATTAGGCCTGTGTTTAAAGCAATTTGTGCTGTCTAAAACTGAATTCCAGCCTTTTTCATTTGAGGCAGATAAGGAAGAGTTGTTTTTCCTGATCCACATCTGTTGAAGGCGATCTGTTTCCTTTCTGTTCAGGTGAAGAACTGAAATGTATCTTAATCTTGTGAAAGTTTTGGAGGAAGTTGCTGAGATGTAAAGGAAGTTCATCTTATTTTTATTCTGAAATGATGAAATACCAAAATATAGAATATCTTTTTCATAAGTGAATTGGTAAGACATATACATCAGCACTTCTGGGCTCATGGAGGAAGGTAACACATCAGATGTTAAGTTCAGCATATTAAAGGAAGACAAACAAACAAACAAACAAACCTCTGGACCTGGGCACAGAAATCTATTTCCCAATTCTGTTTCTCAGCAACCCACTGTCTGGCTAGGGCAGCTGCACCTATGACCAGCTCTTCTGCAGATATCTCCTGAGAAAAATGCAAAAGTTATCAGCATATGTTTGACTTTCATTTATCTCTGTCACCCAGGAATAAGATACAGATAGTATCAGGAGCAATGATAGGTACATTCTGATATTATTTTCAATTTTTTTTTTTGTCTAGACAGAGAGGAGCAACTTCTTGTATCTCTGTGGAGCACACAGCCCCACTCCACACCCTCACATCCTAGGCTGAAGGCCAGAGGGAAGTAGTAGGCTGTCTGTATTAAAAAAAAAAGCTTAAAACCACCACCCACTCATCAGGTGACTGGAGACTGTGGTTGTAAAATATGCTGCAGGCAGAAGTTCTGAAAAATCCCAGAAAGTGTTGAAAACATCTCTAAACAAGGTATTTTTCTCCTGCACCTTTCTTGCTAAAGGTCCCAATTGCTGCCAAGAAAGCTAGTGAGAATGTTAGCTGCCAAATAAAAAATTTATGACAGTGTTTGGCAAAGGATTGTATCACTGCTTGTTTTATACATTTCCACAAGTCTCTTGAAGGGCTGTTGGACACATACGGCTCAGTGATCACTGTGCTTTATCTGTTCTTTAATATATTTAAAAAGCAAGTTCCAACAAAGTATGATTTAAACAATAGATTTTTTTTTTCTTTTAATAGCCTCCTATAAGCACTTGCTATGGTGACAATAGAATTTCTAAACAACATTCCATGTATTAAGATAGTTTTAAAAGCCCTTTACTTGACAAAGTTACTTGTACATAGTAAAAATACATGAATTTTTGAATTAAAAATGTATTGCTTTTGGAATTGTGCTTGTTATATATAGGAGTCTGGGCCACTAAACTGTCTGTTAAAACATAAAGATGTCCATTCAGTCAAAGTTGTGTCTGCTATTTATGTTTCAAAGCCCAAGAAAATAACGTGTTTGTATTGCATTACAATATCATATTGCATTGCAATAAAATCATATAACATCATATGATATTGCAATGCAATAAAATATTGCATTGCAATATCAATTAGGTTTTTGGCTCTATCATTAAATTAATGTTGGGGGAGAAAATTATTCCAGTGGATTTAGCAGAAAAAATATATTTTTGAATACAGAGTCATAAGCACACTGACAATAATTACTTATCTGGCCGATGCTAAAGCAACACCCTTAAAAATACTTTCCTCCTCTGAAGAAACAAAATGATCTGTCTCTGTCTTCTCAAACCCGTTATCAGATTAGGCTTCCAGTTGACAATTAGTGTTGTTTAACATAGATCTCATTGCTGGGAATCTCTAAACCTGAGCGGTTTACTCTTTCTCATTATAATGTGCTGCTGGAGGTGAGAGCTCTGGAGCATGGAGCTGTACCTCCCTGCACCATTTTGTCAGGAGACAAAGAGCCTCCTCTTGTCTCTGGGGGCCAGGAAGCGGTGGGACACGGCTCTGGCTTTCTGTCCCCTTCCAAGGGGACAACCAGAGCCATCCCCAGGCTGGCCCAGGGCCCCACAGTTCTGCACTGTGCTTGTGCCTTCACAGCACAGCAAATACTCTTGAGCAGCCAACAGCACTACAGATGCTGAACGCCTTGTGTATGCTTGTGTATTTCATGGTGTTTGATATAAAGTACTCAAGACAGACCAGCATTAAGAGGATTATTTCAGACAGCATTAGGAGTTAATTTACAGAAGATTAGCTCTAAATCAGGCAGATATCATAAGCAAATTAGCATCAGTTGTAAGAGATTCAGAATCAAAATGTGTGGTGGTTTTAGTTTTTCCCTGCATGTGCTTAGTGGAAGAGTAGTATCTTTATTAGTTTCCCACACTAAGGTGTTACATCTCAAATAGTGAAGAGCAGGTATACTTTTTTTTCCTATATGCACACTATTTATTATGATGCTGTTTATTGGCAGTGAAACTGCTTAGCTCCAAACACCCTTCCTCTGCTGAATATTTTATATTTCGTGCCATTTCTTCATTGAGTAATGTTTTGTTTGGCCCTAGAAATGATGTCTCCATGGTGTGTTACAATATTTTAAATAGGTAGTATGCAGCTTTACTTCAGAGTAACATAGTTAATCCTTTTTTTTCTGTTAAAATGAGTCACATTCTAATGCCAACTCATAAAAATAAAGGAGTGTATAAAATGCTACATACCAGAGTGAAGATTATAGGTACTTAAAATAGCTTCCTTAATATTTAAGCTTGTAAATTATAAATTTGTTTTATTTCCACAGCAGTGATGGTTAATTTGTACTAAAAAGTAGATTCTGTTCTTCAATCAATTTTCCAGACATATTTTTCTGGCTGGAGACAGACATGAGCACCTATCCCATCCCTTCTCAGTATGGCAGTTTTGGGAACACTTGCCCAATTAGTGGAGAAGATGATAAAATGGATTGGGCCATGATATTAAAGCCTGTGCCCTGAGTTGTCCTTGAGATTCTGAAAGTTTTGAAGTCTACAAATGGGATTCCCATCTTTGGAGAAATTTGTGTTCTGCTGTCCAAGAGATTAAACTGCTTAGTCTTCAGTATGCTCCTGAACACTTGGGGGTTTAACAGAGAAGGAAAGTCTGGGCGGTGTTTTCTTATGATTTTTTCCCCTCTCTTGATGGACCAAATTCCTCTTGACAAGGTTGGCCTGAGGTCATGAATGTCTCCCTGCCTGCACTGAGACAAGAATCTCTGTGCCTTGCAGGAGATCATGAAGTCTTACACCCACCCTAAGCCAGTTGGGCTTGCAGGTCACGCTGGCTGCAAGACCTGCAAGGGCCTCTTGCACTGAGACTTTGTGCCCCGTGGTTTTACCGAATATTTGGAGGTTTGACGTGGTTGTTAAACCGAGGTGTCTGAGGTCATGACAAAGTAGAGGCTTCTCTGGTTCCCTAATAGAAATACTGTAACATGCTGAAAAGAAAATACTTTCATAGTGGCAAGTATCTCCTGACAACTAATTTGATAGTTGTCTATCAGGTAAACCATTTGTGAATACATTGATTCTTTTTATTTTTCACTGTTCTGTCTTCACTGTTCCCAGGTTTTCTCTGAACCGGTTGGGCAAAAATTGATTTTTATTTGTTCCACTGGCCTTGTGGAAAATTAGCTTATGAACTGGTTTTTATAGGAAGACTCAAAGCACAGAAAAGGTTGAAAAATAAGCCTATAGCAGTCAAAATTGTTGTCTGAAATGTCTTCAGACTGGAAGGCTGAATTTATTGCTCAAAACAAGTACTAGCATTGTGGAGGTGTGCAGTCCTGCTCATTATCACTGGAAAAGGGGGAACCAAAAAGCACAGTAAAAAATTAAATTTTAATAATGCTAGTGATATTTTCTAAATCCTTCTTGACAGAAAGATTCTCATTATTTTTATCTGTCTCAGAGTAGGCTCTTTTAATGCCATCTCACAAATGGCCTTAGCCATGATTGTTTTCCTTTCTTTTATAGCATTTGAAAAAAAATGAATATATACCAAAAAAAATTCTATTCTATCATTCAAGAAGTGCCATGAAATGGTAACATTTTGGATAGCACATCTTCAGGAACAATAGCTGCAGATGCCTTCAGGTTTTTACAAAAGAGGTCAATATTGTTAAGACAATTGTAGGAAACTTGCCATACAAAAAGATGCCCAGTCAAATATGGTGGAATAAGAAGAAATTAATGCAAGAGGAGTATGTGTGTCCAGTCTCCAGCTTTGTCACACCTAAAACCTTAGACTAGTCATTAATTAAATTGAGGCAGGGTGAAAGACGTTGCTTCCTTTCATCTGTTTAAGATATATCTTTTAGTGGCTTTTAATGATTATGGAAGTTGATAAGATGCACACTTTTGACATTTTGTTTTCTTTAAATTGCACAGAATGTAAATTTAACTATATTTATCATAAAAGCCAATATGAGATCATGTACGTTCTTGTCATTTTATAGCTTGCATACATTTCTTCTGCTGGAGAAATAATTGCATTAGCTTTGAGTGCTGACGAGGGGGTTGGGGCTTTTTTTTTCCTATTAACTGTTTGGGGACCAGGGTTTCATGTACCCGAGATGCTGAAGAATGCCACTGCACCAACAGCTGGGCTATCCACCCTCCCTCAGAGCTCTTGCTAAAGCTCTTGTAATGTTTGCTAAGCCCTATGGTTCTTAGTCATGCTCAGGTGACTAAATGTGTGATTTGTTCTTCTTGATACTTCAGTACCCTGAGAAAGGCTGGTTGGAGATTAAGACAACCTTGACTCCTTCCATTTGCAGTTGCCACTGTGTACGTGATCGTCATTTAGACTTGCCAAAGGGATCCGGTGTTCCTGTGCTTCGCATGGAATGAGTTAGTCCCCCTCCCATTTTGGTTGGTGAGTTTCCACGGCCCCAGAAGCCCCGCTGTGCCTCCTAGTGACAGTCATAACCTAATTGATTCCCTCTGTGGAAGGAGTGGACATGGAGATGGGAGAAAGCTGAAGTTGCATCAAAACCGTGTAGAGAAAAATTCCATGTTGGGGTCTCTCAGGAGCAGAAGGATACTTTTCATCCTTCGGAAATGCCTTCCCATGTATTTTAAAAATAAGCAAGTAAAAAAATCTGGCTAGCACAAGATTTTCAGCAGTCTTCCATTTTGTGTTTTGACCTTTAGTCCCACATCTATGAGGTCCTCGATCAGGCTGTCCCTGTTACCACATTTGATTTCCAATCGTTCCTGTAATCTCTCTCCTTCCTAGGCCAGTCAGTCCACTCTCCCTCCCCACACACACCCCACTAATCATCTGGGTACAGTTTTCACTTCCTGAGGCTGCCAGCTCCTTGAGAGAAGGATAACCCTGATGGCTACCAAATAGCACTGTACTCCTGTGGTGTTCATTTGGAACGTGTTGCAAGATTTCTATTGTGAATTAAATCTCTCCATAAGTATTTTAGCTATCAGATATAGTGAAAATAATTTTAAGTTTTAATCTTTATGACAATATTGTCAGAAGATGGCACAGCAAGGTAAAAACATAGTTGAGTCAAGGAAGGCCAATGTGTTTCAGCAGGCATTCAGCCAAGAGAGGGATATCCTTTCTTTTATGCCTCCAGAAAAACTGTCAAAGGAAAAGTGTATTTGCTTCTGGTCAAGATTTAATGTGCAAATATAGGATCCATTAAAAGGAGATGATGGATCAAGGTCTTTACTGGCTAATTATTGATTAGCAACTTCTGCTTCACGGTGAGTTTCATCTCTGCAGTATTTCTGATTAATGGGAGATTACACACCCTTTGCAATATGCTAATGCCTTTCTATGTGATTTTGCCTTCAGAACTAGCACGCTTTCTTGCTTGGGCCTCATGTTCAGGCTTTTAGAGGTATTCATTCCTATGTTGTAGGCACCTAACCTAGCTGACCAGCACTGCTGGGGTGCATATATGGGCAGGAGGAGAGGGCAGTTCAGAGCAGGACTCAAGCTTACATATACAGGGAGCTGAGAGAGATTAGCTAGATATAATTTAGATGTTTAAAGTGGGATAGTGTGACTACTTCCCTGCACCTGTTATTACATGACTCATTCTTTCATTCAGGGCCCAGGTGGAAACACATTGATGTGGTTTGAGTGTAATATTATAACTAGAGATTGGTATCCATGTTATTACAAGTAGACAGCCCCAGTCCTTAAGACTGAACTTTAAAGCTAGAGGACATAGCACTGCTCAATTCCTCAGCCCTATCAACAAACTCTTAGGTGCCCTGTATGGCCTAGCTCTTTCAGTAAACCCTCCTAGAAAATCAGCTAGAAAAAGCCCATCCTTATTCTCCAGACCTCAATTTTTGAAGATTTCATTTCATTATCTGCTCAGTTTTCAGCAATTTTTAATGGATTTTCCCAAGTTCTTACAAAGAGGCACCTTTGGGAAGGAATTCAAAGAACACGAAAGAGGCTTCTGCTGGGAAGTCTGCAGACTGAAGGTGGACCTCAGAAAGTGTGGCCTTTTTGTCCCCAGTGAGCCAAGGGCAATCCCATCCCTTCTCCACTACCCCAAAGCCTGTTCACATCTAAATATACAATGTCAATTACAATGTAATTAGGCCTTCTGGCTTGAAAACATAAAGACTTGGAGTTATTTTCAAAGTTTGTGGTGAGGAAGAGGAAAAAACTTGATTGTTTTCCAAATTCCTCACTTTTTCCATGGTCAGCTAGAAGAGGGCCAAGGACTCATATGCAAGTTGTGCAGATATTTTTTTCACTGGTATTTCTGTTTGCTAATTTCAGTCATTAATGATGAAAAATGTCTCAAGTTAGATACTTCCAGCCCGGTGTAATTCTGTTAGGCAGGGTTCTTTTACTCTTTTATTACAGTAGGTTGCCATATCTTTATGTTTTTCCCACAGCTTGTCCCATTCTTTTCAGTTCCTTTTATTTAAGAAAAACATTCTTAAACTTGAAGATGGGAATGATTGAACAGCTCCCAGATACCCTGAACTTGAGATTTATCATTATGTATCTAAGGCTTTGCTTTACCAATCATAACATTTTATTCCCCTGTGTGGGGTTCAGTGCTTCCATTTGAAGACCCATCATAACAAGGATGTCCTTATATATAGTAATAATTGTCTGTCCAGAAGCTCTGTGAGTATAGCTATATTACTTTAAATGCTCATTAAATTTTGCCTGGTATGTTTTTGCCTATATGACTAGACCAACACTTAGTGTTTGTTTGAATCTGCTGATTTGCACATGAATATTGGACACTTAAAAATCATTTGCCATTGATTTGCATGCACTTATTTTCTTTCATGTTTGCAAAACCTGTGAATCAGAAATAAAAGGGCACAAAAAATGCAATAGCCAAGTATTCGAAGTGACCATTTAAGATGTGATTTTGTGTACAGAGAACAAGCCTTTCTGTCCAGTAAACTGATAGGAATCACTTCTAGTTAAATCATAAATACATATTACAGTGAAACAGTGTTGGACAGTGCTCTGCCATCAATCAGTCTGTGTTCTTGAGGGCAAACTATTTTTCAAGATGCCTCCTTTAAGAATAAAGCCCTGTGTTGTAATGAATGTGTGCTAACTGATCCCCCAAGCCATTTGTTTGGTTTTGTTTTGTGGGTTTCTTTTTTATTTGTATCAGTGTCAGAGTTGAGCTTCTGTAGGAAATTTTTTGAGTATTTTATTTGTAGTCCTCAAGTTAAGGACACACTCTTTGTGCACCCAGACACTGTACTGGTTCGTTTATATCCTGCATTTTGTTAACATGTTACCGTGATTGCTAATTTTCATGACAATTGTTATTGTACCATCAGTGCTTAATGACAAGGCATCATTATTCAATGCTGGTCAATCAGGCACTAAGACATGTGCAAGACATCAGGCTGAACCCATATAGATGTCGTGCACTCCCCTGCTAATGAATGCAGTTTTATAAAAAGGTTTAAACACGGTTAGCATCCTTAATGTAAGGTTTGCAAAAGCTTATTTGGGAACTGCTTTGTGTTTATACGGAGCAGATCTAAACATGGCACAAACAGAGTTAGAGCCATTGTGTGTATGTGTGTGTGAAGCTACGGACAGGCGCCAATCCTTTGGGGATTTGAAATGTGGAAAGGCAGCACAATTTCTGCCAGGGCAGGAGTGAGGGGAGCAGATTTTCTGGGATCATCAGTGTTTGCTAGCACATGTGGGACCTGTTCTGCAGAGCAGTGGTCGCCCTGCGCAGCAAGGAGGTGATCCTCAAAAGCAGATGGTGTCATCAATTTGGCTCTGGCTGGAGGCACCCTCCAGCACAGCAGTGGTTGGAGATTAGGCACTGTGAGCAGGAGCCAGGATAAAGGGTCAGGCATCTGGAAAGGTGGAGCAGAAGGAAACTCAAGAGGAGAGGGAAGTGCTTTCTGCGTTGTTAGTCCAGAGTGCTCTTCCACTGCGTCAGTTAACATTACCCTTGCGTCTGCTTTAGTTACGGTTTCTGTGTGGTTTTGCACCCAAATATTTCGGGCTGCTGTCCATAATAAACTAGATGGAGCTTGGTTTAAAAGCACAAATTTTTCATCTCTTCTAACTCAAAGTAGAATGAGCCCTTGTGCTCCTAGAGCCTCGAGTATGAAAGGAACAGTAGACATTGGCTGTTAATGAGCACCCACGCAGGGCTGCAGCAGAACTTGGTGTGAATTCAGTGCCTAAGCTGCATCAACTAAATGGTTAATTCATCTCATATCAACAGCACTGTGATTCATAATGTAAACTTGAGGAATCCTTGATGTTTCAGTCACACATTCCTCTTAATTTGGCCATGCATTCTTTTAAAGCTACAGTGTGCTAACTTAATAAAATGCAGCATGCAAATGCACAAGTTTTTGCCTTCAGGCATTTTAGCCATGGATGTTTCAATGGGTGTCTTCTTTCAAGTATATATTCTTTCCTAAATTATTTACCCTGTAAACATGCTTTGCATTTTCAAAGAAAAATCTGGGCTTCCTCATTCACCAGATTTTGCTGAATTTAAGGTGTAATAGAGATAAAAGTCTATCATCTGCTTCTTGTGAGCTTGTTAGCCTTTGGGATTTTTTTGTAGTGACTGTTAGGCCCCATTTTCTTCTCCTTTGGTATTATCACTCCCTCCCCCACTTAAATTCCTAGATGCTTTGCCTAGAGCAATACCCACTGGCAGTGTCTGGCTGTGACAGTACTATAGGCTTCCCTACAGATGGGTCCTGCCAATGCCAACCATTGTTCTGCAACTGTGAGCTGGCTTGACTGTCTTGGATCACTCAAAACTCCCTTTCCTCTTCATTTTTTCTTTACTCCGAGGGGTCGTCCTTGCCTGTTGACTTTGAGATCTGAAATGTGCTGACATCCAGAACTTGTGTTCTCTGTCTTAGCAGCAGCTTCCAGACTCGGATTTCAACAGGCACCACTGAGTCCTCCTCGGGACTGTCCTGCTGCTGCCAAACAGCTCTGTAATTCCCCTCCCAGCCCCATCCTTTGGGCAGTATGCAGTTAGTTTAATTTTACTTGCTCACTTGAAAGGAAAACAGTAAAACTCAATGTTATTCTTTTTTTAAAGATATAAAATTAATCTTTAACTGTGGGCTTGAATATTAAAAGTATATAATGCTTCAGTGTAGGAATCTGTTGATAACATCCATCCTATTTCATGATTAATTTGTTCCTTTTAATATGATATTCTTTTGCTGCACTGTGCAGACTAATTCAGATTCCTAGAAATTGAACTTTGATATGTATTTCCTAGATTCACACCGTAAGTGAACCTTCAATTAGCAGATACAGGTGGTGGCTTGCCTCACTCAGTGTTTTCTTGAAAAGAA
This sequence comes from Cettia cetti, assembly GCA_013401135.1. Taxonomy (NCBI): domain Eukaryota; kingdom Metazoa; phylum Chordata; class Aves; order Passeriformes; family Sylviidae; genus Cettia; species Cettia cetti. The sequence goes on from VZUI01031501.1 coordinate 17,527, forward strand.
TTTTAGAGACGTGGACACTGATTAAATAATCTTGCAGTCAGGTGTGTACTGACAGGGTATTAAAAATAAAGCATTTGGGGGACTTGATGCTTCTTTTTTATTTTTCTTTAGTTTTGCTTCTCAGACAATGCAATGATTCTTTCCGTGGGCCTGAGATAGGAGGAGCTGATTTAAACACTCAGTATGTTATGTATGCCTTTGCCTAACTGTGTGTTAGATTAAGCAAGTTTCACTCACAGTTAATCCTTTGTAAATTAGCATTATGGATGCCTTGGGGCCCACATCCCACAAATAAAATGGTTGTCAAGCCAGCTGCACAGTGTATTACTTAAGGCTGAATGTTTTAAGAGTTTTCATGCTTTTAATCTATTTCACTGCTGAGTTTCAATTTTGCTGAGTGTCCTTTCAGGAGTGATGAGGGCGAGTGAGTAAATATATATTCTGGTTTTCATGCATTTGCCTGGGCAAATCGTTTGTTATCAGGTGTTTGGCAGAGAATGTCACACCCCACCACAAAAGAGAAGCTTGTAAGTTCAGGTGTTAAATTGAAGTGCAAACCAACAAGAACCAAAAGCCCTTAATTAGCTTTATTTTGTTAGCCTGATACACTTTTTTTTTTTTTTTTTTTTTTTTTAGGGAAAAAAGAGTGAGAAACATTCCCTCCCTCCTCCTCATCCTTTTGGCAGAGTAAATATTGCCTGTTAAGTTTGAATTAGCTGTCATCGCAAAAGAATTAATGCTGTGGTTGAGCCTTTCTAGTGAGGAAGGGAAAAATAAACGAGACAGATCTTAGTTCAGCTTTAAGTGATAAATGAGGACAAAGCAGCCCATTCATCTCCTGCTAGGAAAGTGGACACAAACACTAAAGCAGTTTTGCGGAAGACGTGTCAGCAAATGTGATCATTTTGTAACCTGTCAGGAGGATAGAGAGCTAGTCCTTTTAGAGTGTCACAGGGGAGGGTGTCTGTCTGATGTGACAGTTTTCATCCATCCATTTACTGCTTTTCCTTTAGGTGGGGGGTAAGCAAGGAGAGAGCTGGAGTTGGTTAAAACTGCATTTTTCTTTACACTTTCCAGTATAATTTATATGTATATCCACCCGCATCCAAATGAAAAACATTTACCAAGAAAATCTCCCCTCTGCTCTCTGGAGTTTCTTCTCTCTTTCACTGTGTGAAATATGCTCATTTTAACACATTACACTCCCTGTCTTCAAGTTGTACTTGGTCTGATGTTTCTCAAAACACAGTTGTACCTCTTCTTACCATTGTTTCATTCTTGAAGACTTTGTTTTGTTTTATTTTATTTTGCAGAAGTGTGAGAAAACATATATATAACTTCAGGTGCTTTTATTGCATTTGGTTGTTGGGGGGTTTTTTTGTTATACCTCTCCAATTCTGATGATAAGCTTCATGTACAAGCATGTTTTGCAGAAGTCTATATGTGAAGTGCCTGTGAAAATAGTCTTCCTTCTCTGTGAAAATGGAATGACAGTGAATTCCTACAATCCAAAATCCTCCTGTCAAATGCTTCAAATTCTACTGTTTCTTGATTTAGTAATTTTAATTGACCTATTAATTTTAGGAAAAATCTGAAGGGATGTGATGACTGATTTCAGAAGCAGGAATTTCTCCAAACAAATTACTGAAAAATATTAGGGTTTTCTACTTCTGGCATCTTTTTATTTTCACTAATCTCAATTTTTTTCATACTGCATAGAAATGTAACATTGCCTATTACCATAAGTAAAGGTATGCTACAGAGACAAGAGATGCTTTTACAACATAAGCTTCACAGTTTGACACTTGCTTCTTTATATCATCCTTTTCTTCAAAACTATCTTTTGTACTTTTCCCTTGGTATTTTAGTACAAGTGAGTATCTCATTGACATGTGTTTCCTTGAAATCTTGTTCCTTAATAGTAAAATCCCTTGAAAATTAATAAATTGTTTCTTTTCAGATTAAAACCACTGTGAAGATTTCAGAACGATTTTAAAAAATATAATGACATTTACTGTTACAGACCACCCTGCTTGGATTGCATTGACTGAACACGATTTTTTTCATTTGTTCTTAGAAGGTTAATAAATTGGAACATAATTTACTTAGTTTATTCTAATATGTATATAAATGTATGCATAATTCAGAAAAGTCTACTTCTTTCTTGAATACAGAAGTTGGATTTAATAGTTACATAAAGATATGGTTGGAAGCACTGGAAATTGGGAGAAGTAAAAAATAATCAAGATATGCAGAGTGGTAGAGGGAATACTGAATTTCTGGGCATATGTCTTTTCTCCAGCTTTTCTGTGCTCCTCATTTTATAATTTTTATATATATTCTGCTATTTTGATTTGTTTTATTCACTACAATTTTTTTGTCTCTTCTGCTTTTTTCCAGGATCATCCAAAACCGGATTTTGATTGTTGTTCTGGCAGTCATCATCATCTTCACCACCATGATGGCTATTTATTTTTCTGTCAGGGGACGCTGATATCTTTGTTCTTCACTAAACAGCAACAAACTGCTTGTTCTGAGTAATTAAGACAAAGTGGTCACATGAATCATTCTCTTGCACTGACAGAGTCTCCCTCTCTTTTCCACTCTTCAACTCAGGTGCAAGTGGTGTAAAATATTTTGTATTATTGATGGCATAGTTGATGGCGTGTGGGGCTATTTTTTTCTTACATATTTGTTCTTATCTGAGTGTTTTCAGGATCTTAATATTTGTTGGAGTGAGGGCTTGTTCGGGTATTAAAAGACTTAATGTATGTTGAATTCACCCACAGACAATTAGCCTGTAAATTGCCAGAGTTTCATGAGGGAAGAGGAGTCTTTGCACTTTCCTTGTGCTGTGCAGGGTGTATGAATATCAACCAGTATCTGACCTTCTGTGATTTAGAATATAAGTAAAGCAGAGACCAAATGATGTAGAAAGTGAACCTGTCTCCTGTGACTAACTCCCAATCATGCATTATTGTAGTAAATGTAACCTGGTTAAGAACAGTAGCTAGTTTTAAAAAGAGAGCAACCTTAGGATGGTGCTTAATATATGATGCAAATCCAAAACTCAATTTAACAATTTTTTTGTTTAACGTTAGGCTTTCTTTTCTGCTTATTCAAAGCCATTCCACTTTAATCAAGATCATGAAAACACATCACTTACCTAAAATATAGTTGTGGCTACAGCCCATCTGTTGAATCTCTTTTAAATCTTCCAGTGTTGATATACATACTGATAAGTATTACATACTAGGCCCTTAATAAAGATATATAAAGATACTTATCTATTTGTTGCTGATTGAAAAGAGATCCTAAGTAATAGTTCAGCAACAAATGCGTGATTATAGTGCATTAAAAAGTCTAGATTTTTAATACTGGCCTGACTATGTTGAGACTGCATGTTGGAATATTTTGAGCGTATTAAATTCTGGTGTGATATTCCCCTTTTTAAACAGAAACTGTAAAAATGTTAATTTAAATATGCTTTTAGCTGATATAATATATCATAGTTTCATCTACCTGTGTGTAAATGAGCTGTTTCTCTTTTCCTAATGGCTATGCTTCTCCTTTAGGCAGATTGAGGTCATCTGGCTTATATTTAAGCTTGCAACTCCAACAAAGATCTATCACTGGTGATGTGATAAAGTTCATATTTTTATAATAACTTTTAAATTCACTATTTGCAATCCCCTACAAATATTGCAAATGAAGAGGAATATTAAGCCCTTGAACTTAAGCCATAAAATGTTTTCAAAATATGTTCAAAGAAACAAAAATCTGGTGACATTTAAATTCCCCCCACATTAGGCAGGAGCTGAACACTGAATTTTCATATGTGCCTTAGTACTTTTGGGGTTTTGGCATCCCTGTGGACTCTGCCAATTTGCTGTGCTGTCCCTGGAGGCTGATTTTGGCCCTAAATGTGTTGTTGTTTTCTCTACATGGAAACAAATAACTCAGTTAAAAGGATGTGGTACTGGTGCCACAGCTAAGACATAGTAAGACGGTGATAAATGTAGAATAAGAGGATCCACAGGAAAAATGCTCATTGAAACAACTGCAAGCATTTAGGGTCAGCTCTGCTGTCAGAGTGTTACATGCAGCTCACAACAAAAGTTTAGAAGTGGTTTTTGTGCTGTGTTTCTCTACCAGCTCATGGTAGTGGCCATAGGATGGTGCTGGAACAAAAGTTCCTGGGTAGTCCAGACCCAGGTTTCAGGAGGTGTTGCTCTGCGCAGCACAGTCATGTTCAGCTCCCCACCTTGATGGCCCTGTACTGTCACACAAGGTCATGGCCCACCCAAACCCCCCCACCCCAGCTGCCTCCTGGGGCATCCTCTCCTTTCATCCGTGCCAGGTGTGTGGCATTCACCACGTGGCTCTCAGACACAGAAAGATTTGGGTGTTCAGCTTCCAGCCTTCAGGCACCACGCACACTCAGACTGAGCACTTTGGGCTGTGTAAGCAGAGCTCTGGCCGTTAGCTTCGAGTGATGGCACAGAGCTGAGTTCAGACAAAATAGGATGAAGCCTGGCAGCATTAGCAGATATTTATCCTCAGCTCGGCAAATTAGGAGATGCATATTTTGTAAAGCAGAAAACTGTCAAGAAGGAAATCTTAAGCTCCGTCTGTTGCCTAGACATTCTCTGCATTGCCTCAATAATTTAACTATCATGGGAATTGATTCATGACTACTGATCTTAACAGTGACCTATGACTAGGTTTTGCCCTCTATCTAGCCACCTGCTGGAATCAGCAAAAAGCTGAAAGGAAGCTAGTTTTCCTTATCCCAGTATAAATCTAGGGCATAGTGTCACATCAGATACATACACTCAGATAGGAATGAGGGAGAGAGAGAGACTGCCAGGCAAAGCCTTCATCTTCACTTTTGATGAGCCCGCCATCGCTATGTTTCTCATGCTAACCTGTTAATAACTCTTCTGTGCCTGCTTTGCATCCTCGTGTATTCCCCACATGTAAAATAGCGCTCAGGTGGACGTTACACTCTTCAGAACACATTATTACTCCTCTCTCATCCCTGTTCATCTGGCCTGGGAAGTGTGCGGGTGAGTTCACCAAATCCACACATTTTGGTGAGGACTGAGGGACTTCAACTGAGAGCACAGCCCCAACCACCCACAGGAAGGCTGACACCCCAGGGTCCAGGCTTCCCCTGGACTCGTTTGGTCACATTTATAGCACGTCTGTGAATGAATCCAAGTTCTTACAAATGTAAACGTCAAAGAGCAAAGTGTTTCTAATGTTGCCAGCCTTTGTGGAGAGATGACAAATTAAAAAACGCACGCGTGGTGCTGTGTGCGAAATCCATCCCTGCTAAACAGCTGGGCTCGCAGAATAAATAAACTAATTCTGCACTGATACAAAATCAAAAGCAATTTAATTAAAGACTCTTAAGTTTTAAAGGGTTTTAAATGCTATACGTTTTGGGGAAATATCAGAAAATGTAGCTTGACTGACGTCAGTTCCCATCTCTGGGATGGGAGGCCATTTGCTATTCTGTTTAAGGCAGGCTGGATTGTCTTATTTTGGAGCCAGCTTGGTGGGGGGTTTTCTTTGCTGCTGCTTCAGAGCTCTGAGCTTCAAAGGCTGAAATTAATGGTGAACAAAATTGTGCGGCTCTGACCATCCCATGCGGGGCAAACCCATCGAGGGTTATCATTAAGTAAAGAAATAAAGAAAAAAAACCCTGCCAGTTCCAAGAAAACCTCATCAGATAATGACCTCTGTGATTGGGTTTTCATTACCAAACAGCATCCAGAGATTGTCTGCCCCATAGAAGAAAAAAAAAAAAAAAAAAAAAGAAAAGAAAAAGAAAGAAAAAGCAACTGTGTCTCTCTCTCTTTCTCTCTCTCGCTCTCTCTCTCTCCTTTTTTTTTGCACATCTTTTCTTTAAACCTGTCAGATCATTTCAGTATTTCAAATCCGAGGAAAACAGCCTGCCTGCTGCTGTATTTGAAGTTGTAATGGTGTCAAAAAGTCACGACTGACTGACAGCCGTCAGTCCCAGAGGAGCTCATTAAATCATAAAAACTTGACAAGGAAATAATTGAGCATCACTGGCAACTTGGCGCCTGTTTAGACGTTTTTATTTTCTTTCATTATTAGTCCCCACCATTACGTTCATTAACAAATTGCATTAAACAACTGTTAAGGGCTAATGATTTGTTTATCGCTTTTTTTTTTATTATTATTATTATTATTTAAACATTAGCTGCGTCATGTGGTACCTCAGCAGCCTCATACTATCATCTGACTGAATATTTTTCCACTCAGAGCTCTGGGTACTGCTGGAATATGAAATAGATTATTCATTACCCTCCTCTTTGCCACTGATTTGGTTTCATGTAGCGTCTTCCACAGAGAAAGATGAAAACTTGTCAAAAATAGGTTATATCTTATTCTAAGGGCAACAATAGCAGCAGGTACAGGCACACTTTAATATTTAATTAAGGCTGATGTTAACCCCTTTAAATGACTTTAGCTGTGAGTAATATTCAAGTGCAGAAGAGAAAAATAATGGTACTTAATTTGCAAACTGTACAGCAGGCATTCATCTTTGAGTTACTAGCAAATTTATAGAATAATTTTAAATAATGAAATTTCCAATCATAAATATTTATATCCACTCTTTTTTTTTAAACGTAGTTGTAAATGAACCACTTTTGCACACATCCTAAATAAAAAAAGAAAATCCATGCCCCTTTATTTTTTTGTTTTGAACTGCACCACTCACATTTCCTACCACAAAATCTGGTAGGACTTTTGTAGGTGGGGAAAGAGCTACATGTGGATCCACAGTGAAGTTGTTAGATGTAGCAATGATTTACACAGTTCTGTTTCTAGCAACTTGACAGCTTATGATAAACTCAAGGAGGATGTGGGCTCAGGCTTTCTCTTTTTTTATTTGGAGGGGACAGCATGTATTTTGGGGGTTTTTTGTTGTTTTTATATGAAACCATAGGAAGATTTTGTTTTGAAACAGATAAAAATAGCAGCTACTTTTTCCAGGAAAAAAGTATTTATCTCTAAGTATATTTTCTCTGTGTAGTTGTTAGTTGTAAATAATCCTCTTATGGAAGGAGAAGCTTCAGGAGAATTTTAAGATGGTAAAAAAAGAAACAGTCAAAGGCAGGGTACGTGTTAGGCTCCCTTTGCTTTATAATAGTCAGTCTTTGATCTTTTCTTATTCAATAAATCTGAATGCAGTTTGCATTCGGTGGGTCCCTGTGCAGGGATGACGGCAGAAATGGCGAGCGAGGTGTGATGACGTATCACAGGATGCTGCAGAGCACATCCATCCAAGTCAACAAAGCTCCCTCACACTTCCTTGGAATAATTTGTCACTTCTGGAGTCACATGGGGAAAGAGGCATGTAGCAGGTGAATATTTCATCAACTACTGCCTGGCAGTGGGGTTTTTGTGCATGTTAAGCAGTGGCACACCAGCTTCTCACCGTTCCCACAGCCTGGTCTGGGTGCACAGTCTCAGTCTGTGTGTGTCAGGAAACAGAGGTGCACGTTGAGAAACAATACAGCATCTTCCACTGCTGTCTTTTATTTGTCACACATAAATAATGAAGGCATCTACAGGAGTGGGGGAAGGGAAAGAACTTATATGCTGAGAACCAGTGAACTTGTGCACTCTTCATCCCTTCATCCAAACAACTGCCTTTGGCGTGAATAACGGCGCAGCTGATACGAAGCTCTGTATTGATCCATTGTTCAGGAGGGTCCACTGGTAGTTCCTTGGACTTTTCCTGAAGGTACGGCTGTAACAGGTTGGTACTCTTGGGATCTGTTGCTTCTGTCTCCATCTCACACCAGACAAGTTCAACAGAGACAGACACAGAGAGGGGGAGCTCCCAGCCCTCACTTCTGTGCAGCTCTCTGTCTCCCACTAACATACAGACATGATTACCTCTCCTGGTTGGAAGACCTGCTTGGGAGACTGTTGTGCACAAGTATAAGTAAAATGGTGTCTGCAGATGGAGAGGCATCACAGGGTGGATTTGAGAATAGTCTGCTTTTACCCAGGCATCAATAATTTGGTAAAAAACTCTAGATAACCTACAAATGTTGTTTTTCTGTGGGGTAGGCTAAGTGTGAGGAATTGTGTCACCCACAGCTGGTATCTCTCCAGCACCCAAGCACTGTGGTGTTTTGGGGAACTGCTGCAGATTTATCCTGCCGTTATAGCAGTGCAGCCTGGGTGTTCCCTCAGTGTTTTGGCTTAATCACAAGAAGAGATACCAGGTGGTGGTGGTAGCATTACCAGTAAAGGATGTGGACTCTGCAAGGCAATGTCAGGTTTCTCACAAGGCCAGTGCTTCTTCATTGATGGGATGTTCAGGAGTGGTCAAAGTGAAGGCATTAGCTGGATGTCTGTCCTGCCAGAAAGCAGTGTTGGAAAATGGAAGTTTTACACATTTTCGAGGGCCTTAAGTGGTTCTGAGCCATTAAACTCTGTACAGGAAAGGGGCTGTCCCTGCTGTCCTGTGGCCAGAGAGGTCTGGAGCAGGCTGCCAAGCCTGCACTGCCAGCGTTATGGTGCATGCATCCTGCTGGCTGCCATGTTGTGACTGCTCTCCTGGACCAAACCCAAAGAAAACCTTCTACTGCTGCTTCTTTGTTCAGTTGCTTTCTCCGTTCAGACCCATGACCTTGTCTGGTCAGTGCTGTCCCCAGTGAACATGATCACTGCTTCTGTGGATTTAATGAACTTTCCAGCTCTCTTCTGTAGCCAGCTAAGTAACACTGCTTGTTCCCTGAGCTTCATGTCCTGCCTGCATGTATTTGTCTGTACATACTCCTTTTGTTGATGCTGCTTGCAGGAGTTGCAGCCAGGCATGCCTTCCATGGAAGCAAAAAAATTTCCTGTGAGTTTACCACGCCACTAGAAAACTTGGTATAAAATAAAAAATAATATTTAATCTTTTCTTCTTAGAAGAAACAGGCTAATGTCTTTGCTCTGAATTTGTCTTCCTATCCTCTGCCAAGTTGGAGCCTTTGACCAAACTCAGCCAAATGTAATAGGAGAGCAAAGCTCTCAAAAATTTCTTTTGGTTTCAGGAAAATCAGCAGCCAAGAGGAGAGATGTCCCACTGGCGTCCTCACCAAGAGAGGCTGCAGCGTGACATCCACCCAAATTGGACACTACCTGGGAGGAAGAATTATAAATGCTTCTCTCCCCAGGAAAAGCTCACATCCCATTTAGATACTAGAGAATCCAACCCTGAGGAAACAAGGCCTCATTAGTGTCTTTCCTGGAGGAACTACTTAATTAAAGGACAACAGAGTTGAGAGCATTGTTATGTAGGCCTTTGTTCCTTACACCTGGTCATTTCCATTGATGTAAAATGTCATCTTTCTGATCTGGTAGCATTTTGCACCCACTTTAGACAAGTATTCCTGGCCAGCCAAGGAGGTGCAGAGCAGGGAAGAATCAGACCTTATTACCGAGGTAATTATAGCCTCACCTACCCATCAGGCGAAGGGTGTACACCTCTATTAGCCAGGGCTCCCACAAAGAGAACAAAGGCTGGCTGGAAAGTGGGAGCCACCCAGGGAGCATCCCTGTGTCCAGCTACAGCACTCTGGGGCAGCAAACCTGCTGGGGAGGTCATGACCACAGGCTCCTTCCTTGCCTGTCTCCTGCCTGCTTTCCTGGTGTTAAATCCAACCTGTCTCAGCAATACTGGTGAAGGCCATGAGATGGGGAGACTAAAACAGGGAACAGTATCATCGCCGAGGAAATCAGCTCTCAGTAAAAATGCTAAAGAAGGTAGGGGGTGGCTTTCAAAGCTTGTCTCAGTAACTAGCCTAATTCTATTTTCAAAAGCCACTGTTGAGTGCTTTTGAAAATTTCATCCTAGATGCTTGGCTCAAAGACCTTAACCAGAGATTTTTTTTTTTTTTCTCTGCTATACGAAAGCTAAATATAAACCAAAGTTATTGAACAAAAACCTAACAAAACCCCTGTTGCAGGTCTAGAAAAATCTTTAGTCAGAAAATCAAACTATTGGAGACCAACATCTGAAGTGTCCTTCAGTCTTGGATTCCTCTTGTTTTGTGTAAACAATTCGGCATACAAAAAATATATATTTCTAACAGCAAACATTTGCTTTATGTTCTTTTTTTGACTTTCCCTATTTGCCTTTTGTTCTCCTGCCCTCAGAAAATCAAGACCTGAGTGTCTCCAGATGAGCAACTGAAGTTGCTTTAGAACACAAGGATCAGTCTCTTTTACCCATACAAGTAGGTGCATATGTGTGTCTGCTGCTTGAACAGCATCTTAACGCCTTTTCCGCTGATTGCCTCTGGACCACAGGCAAGTAATAAAGCTAGTCTGTGCCTCAGTTTACCCGCCACAATTTCATTAATGCTAACCTACCTCATGAAGTGGTGTAATGTTTAATATATAATGTGCTCTGTAATCCATGGATTAAAAGTATTATGTAAGTGAAAAGCACCCATTTGATGTGTATGTAAATGCTGCAGTATTATAGGTAGGAGGGTCATTTGGGTGTAAGTGTAATACAAGCGCTGGCAAAAGGCAAAAGGGATTCCATTGTATTGACTTATTTTTAAAGAGCTTTTTATTTACTGAAATGCTCTGGACACCCTGAAAGAGAGACATTCCTCACTAAGCAGCTCTGCTGTTTCATCTGTCTTGGAGTGCTTTGATAAATGGATTGAAACTTGTCAGCTTTTCCTGTAGTTTCTGAGACTCCCTCTGGAAACTGTGTTGAAATGTTATTATTGTAACTTCTTAGAGCACTACTTAATGAATTGTAACAGATATCCCTGTGAGTCCTGCGGATGCTGTGAAGACTACACCTCCTCTCCTTCCCACTGCAGGAGCAAACCAGTGCCACACAAACACGTGGCACAGAGTGCACATCCCCGGCCACCAGAAGCAGCTGGTCTGTCACAGGAACAGCACTTCTCACCTTCATAAGGCTCCAGCCCCAGCCATGTGTCCTGGCTGCATGGTCAGCAGGGCTCCAGGGATATAGGATATAGCCAGATATCACTGGAGTGAAAGATTAATTTGATCTTTTAAGAACCTTAAGGAGGACAATGAATTCATGTGGGGTTAGATCAGTGCTGGTTATTTCCTCTGTCTCTAGGATGAGATGTTTTGTCTTTCACGCAGTGCCTGAGCTGTCCTGCAGCTTGGACTCGTGACTTGGGTGCTGTTGGACAGTCTGAACTTACACCACCCACAGGTGTCACCTGCCCTCAGGTGCCCTCAGAGCAGCTCTTTCTTTCTCAGGTAGACAGTGGTAACGTGATGTTACCACGTGGGGCACATGAGATGGAAGGAGCAGGGTGTGGTTCCTCCTCTGAAGCACAGACCAAGCTGGTAGATCTGCTTGAGGAAATCTGCAGGGAGGGTGGTCAGAGGTGCCTGACGGAGACATGTCTGTAGTGTGGAACTAGAGCATAGAAAGAAGTCAGCCATCTTGGGGTCATCTTGGACTCCATTAATGTGTTGTGTCCCACAGTGGAGCAATGGAATGCCATGGTGACCTCTTATTTCCTGCCTCCAACATATTCAAAGGAATCTTGTTCCTCCCTTGCTCTCTCTGGAGGGGTGGTGTGACCCCTGATACACTTGTTTTGGCAACTTGGTTGTGCTGGATAGGCTTGAAGATCTTTGTCTTGATGCAAGGGTCATGTGAGAGTTTAGAATTTTTTTGATTTTTTTTTTTTTAACCTTCTCACTGGGTTTCAGTTGTCCTGTTTATTTTGTAAGAATAAAAAACCAAGCTGATATGCAGGTTGTCATGAGGTGTGAGATGGCCGAATGCACACCCCCCACAGCATCACAGCTGCCCCTTGCCCTGTATGGTTTGCCCACAGTAGACAGTGCTGCCCATCTCCATCTTAATTTTCTCCTGAAAAATAAGTGTGTGCCTTCCCCTTGCCTCCAAACATGAACATGGGTCATCCTTAGTGAGGTCTTCAGGAAGAGAGGAGGGAAATTTTGGAGGAGGTCGTGGCCCACATGGTGTAGAATCAGAACTATGAGGTGACTGGTTATAGGTCATCTCTACCTAGTAAGGCCTTGGAGATGCCTCCATTGCCCTCAGTACTTTGAGGCCATCTTTGACTGTTCTCAGCCTTTTATTTCACTTTTTATTAACATTTTACATATTAAAATTTGTGTAGGCAGCCAGAAGAGAGCAGCATCTACACAATACTTGATGCAATGGAGAGTATTAGGAATCTGTGGCTCAGTTCTTTGGGACCTGAACTGGGGGGCTGTGGGGATGGTAAAGTGTCCTTTCTTTACACTACATTTTAAAGGTACTTCCAATTTCTTTCTGTGTGTCCTCACTAAAATACAACCTGTGTCCAATACTGACTTGTGGTCTCAGCTGATAGTTTCAAAAAATTAAATATAACCAGGGTTACCTTGGAGTTTTTGCTGAGCCGTTTGCATTTGCTTTTAAAGCTTCTTCCCTCTTCTCAACCAGCCCAAACCTCTTCATTCCCATACCTAGGTACAGTGATGCCAAATAAGAAATTATTTTCAAAATAACCACTAGTGAATTGGGATTTTTCAGCCTCCCTTGCGTGAAATTCCTCCAGTATTTTTATTCACAAAAGGAATGCTCTGGGAAGAAAACCTGCTTAAATTGCCTCTGTTTATTCCTCCCAAAGTGAAATTATCCATGTCCTCTTTTCCCCCATGAGATCCTGGAGGAAACTGTCTGCACACACACATTGACACATCTTTGGTGCATTCCACACGAGCCAGTGAAATTACACCAGAAATATGAATTTAGCCCACACAGTGTGTGCACACGGTGCTGTCCATACAGGACATACACAGACACACCCTGGCATACCCTCCCATTCACATTTCAGAATAAGACATTCAAGTGTGATTCCCTTCATGACTGTGTTCTGTACACTTTTCTCAAAAAAAAGGTTATTCTGTGAATTGTACCACTTTGCAAAAATATTTGACGTGGGTTTAGTTGTTTTGAATATTGAAATCTCAGTAATTGTCATGATTGCTGTGTGTAATAGAAATTAGAAGGAAGCCTGTGTTTTGGCTTTGAAGCTACCTACTTCTAAGACTACATTTTTTTAAAGTTTTCTTTTTAATGTGCTTCTTCGTGCCCCAGCTAAACTTTCCCCAGATTACGTGTTAGCTATCATAGCTGTTCTATAGTTAGATTTTAATCAGCCTCCGTACACAGTAATGTTAAACACTGAAAGAGCTACTAATTAATCGCCTTTCTGTATGTAACAGAGAGATAAATATCCATCCCAGAGGAATTGTAATTTCATGGTTTCTAATGATGGTTAGATTACATTATCTGGATCACTTAGGCTGTGGGTGTCATAAAAAATGCTCAAAGTCATTTATATTCAGTTTAATTTTTTTTTTAACTTTGTAAGCCTGAGAAAATAATGCGGTGTTAGCAAGTCTGTTTCATATTTTAGTTAAATATACCTTTGTTGCACTGACTGAATGAATTCAGATGACAGTGACAAACTCAGTTCTTTTCTATTTAACATGCACCTTCTGCAATCAAATTAACAATGTACAAATCCTCATCAGGCTGCTGCAGAAGAGTCTGTTGAATTCCTTAGCGTTGTTGAGCTTTGAGAAAAGGTTTACTTTTTGGATGTCCATTTGCAATGAGTGTTTTCTGCTAACTCTTGTATGTTCTGTAAAGTCTCAGTTGTCTGTCTTGAACCAAGGATTAACTGGACTTTTGGGTTGTATCAAGCTGTGGCTCAAATAAAATAATACAATCCAAGAGCAGTGTGAACCTCTCATTTTCCCCTCCAATCTAACTGATTGGAGTCCATGCACGACTTGGGCTCCTGCACATCTGCATCCACATCACACTTAAATTTGGTAGCCACAAGAATATTAAAAAAAATCTTACTCCATGTGTACGTTGTAATAGCTAATAGTTGCATATTTTGAAATTCTGCTCATTCATATTTAAAAGGCTGAATCTTCTTTGAACTGCTGTGTTGGAGGGGGAAGTTAATTGTTTCTGAATGAGGATGATACTCCCTTTCCATATCAATTATGTGTACTGCTCCGAATTATCAATAATGGTCACTCCCAAACTCTGCCGGTCGCAGTTCCGCGTGCGCTCGCGCAGAGTTGCTCGGGCTCCAGGGCTGCAGCCCCTCCCTGCTCCCACAGAGCCAGACATGGGAGGGAAGCCCAGAGGAGCAAGGTGAGCTAAAGAAAGGCGGTATTTCCAAGAGAGAGTTTGTCACCAGTTAGCTAAAATTGCTTCTGAAGTTTTGCCGGCAACTGTTTTACATGTCTGACTTGGTGACGAAGGAACTGTACTATCTTAATAGAGAACTCCAGAACTTCAGAAGGGTTTCTCCTTGTTTGAATGCACAGCACAATGAATTTGTACCCACAGAGCATTCACCACTTACATTTCAAAACCTACAGCACACTAAACGTGAAACTTTTGTTCAAATTTCAAGGATTTTGATAGCCCAAGTGAATAGACACTGCCTATTGATTTTTCCCTTACAATGACTCTTGGATAACCTATTTTCTCATTTATTTTTAACGACAGCTCATGAGATTTTACAGCAATTCTGCCCAACCTCCTAATATCAAAATCCCTCCTTGACCCTGAAAATTGTAATTCTGCTATAGATCACAGCTGCTGAATATTACCTTTTACTAAGCTGGTTAAATAAAATATGTCCAAATCACTAGATCCCACAGGCCATGACTGCAATTCTAATTATACAGGGTCTGTATTTCTGCTCTACAGTACAGAAAAGCACAGCTTTCTCTGAGTCCACACCAAAGTGTGGGAATCCAGAATATTGGTTCTAGTTTTGAATTTGAAAAAAAAAAAAGAAAAGTTACACTGCTCTTCAATGATTTTCCTGTAAAACTTTTACAAGGGAACCAAACCCTTTTGATGTCTTCCATACAATAAAATGCAGTGTAAGTCTGGAGGACAGAAGCATGTGGCGAGAATTTTCTTGTGTCTGGGGGATGGGTGTATTTGATGTACCCGTTTCAAAATCAAAAAAAAAAAAAAAGTCTCACACTACTCTTAGGCTGCATATTCTGCACAATGGCACAGGAAACCAGTGTAAGGAAACTAATTCTGGCCATTAAACATATCCTTTCCCCTCCCACTGCTTATTCAAAGAGTGATCACATGCTCCCTGCTGCAAGTTACACCTTTATAAAATTTAGATATGGAAGAAAACTATTAGATTAGCCATTCCACCTACTGGTGTGGGATTGTTCCCTGGAGAACCTTATTCATTAGAGCATCACTGCCTAACCTTGTGGGCACACTGTGCCAAGAACATCTTGGTTTTGTTCTGCTTTTTCCTCTTGTCCTTTCCTCCTGGTGCCGAGGGCGGAGGGGGTAGTTTGTTGAGAATCATGGAGAAGGTGGGATTCTTGTTTCATAGTCGGATGGTGGTTTGGATGCTTGAGTGTGTACATACTTCCATGGATGATAAGTTTGTATACTTTTGTAATTAGTATCTAAGTGCAGAGGACCAGATGGGGGGTGATCTTATTTCACGTAATTCACTGTAAGATCTGGAGCCCAGTGGTCTCCAGCAAATTACCTTCATGGCTTACCCTGATTCTGCAGTGTCCTCAGATGTAGCTTCCATTTTACTTTCTGCTTTCACTCTTTTGCAAGCAGATAGAGCCAAACTTTTAATTGCTTCTCTGTCAGGGAAGGCAGCTTGGCATTTTGCTGCTTTTCCAGGAGAGGAAGTTTTCTATTTCAGTTGTTCGTTGGCCTGATCCCATAAAACTCTGAGCTTTCAGGGCAACTGTAGGTGCTTGGCATGTCCCACGGTAGTGCCTGGTATCAGGGTACTGTCAGCTGGGTTTCCTGCTGCAAACTTATCCTCTCAGAGCTTCAGTTGTACCTTTTGTTGTGGTAACTTGTCTTAGCAATTCTCCTATCCAGAAAGTGAGGACCTCAGCACCAGCCCCTGCTCTGGGGTCAGCCACTTGTGTTTTAATAGCCTGATCCAAACCCGCTATTGAAGCACCTTCAGTCCATCACTTCAGGTGAGTTTATTTGTTCCTGCCGTGTGGCAGCTGCCACCTCTCCCACTTCCTGGGCCCCTGTGGGTATTGACTCTACACCACGCTGAAGCTGTGCCTTTCCTCCTTGGGCCATCCACACCTGCACTATGCCCTCCAGCCTCTGCAAGGCTTCCAGAGGTGAAACCCGGATCCAAAGAGGTCTGCACACAATCAGGCATCTGCTGACCCCAAGAAGGACCATCAGGAGACCAGACCAGGGACAGGAAGCCATCACTAGACCAGCAGAGCCCAGACCAGGGACAGGGACCCATCACCAAACAGGATACACTGCATCCTTGGGGGATACACTCCTGCCTTGCCTGAGGACCTGGTCCTTAGACCTTCCCTTTGGTTAATGGAGACTGGAAAAAGTGTGAGAAAGAGAGGAGAACAAAGGCAGCCACTGCCATTCTGCAGTTTCAAAGTTCTGGTTTCCACTCTCAGACTATAATAAATGGCTGCTGAGTTACTTGACATGGAGCTAAAGTCTGTAGGGTGAATTTTCAGAGCAACGCACAGGAAATTATATGCACAATTACTGTTGTTAACAGAGCCTGGGCATGTAACTCCCTGCACAGCAGGCTGGAAATCTTCCCCATGCATGTTTAATGGGGTTTGGGTTGCTACATTCCTGGGGCTGTGTCCCTTTCCTAATGCCTACTGTCCTGAATGAAACAAAGGAAGTATTGAATGTAAAAGAGGTTTTATTCTGCTGTTAAAAATAATATTCTCTTGATCTGCAGTTTTCCTCTAATGCCAAAGCACTTTTTGCCTCGTTCAGTGATCCCTTAACCTTTCTGTTCTGTGAGGAAAAAAAAATCACATATTTATTTATGTATTTTTCTTCTAAATGTGTTCCACATAATGTATTCCTCGATGTTCATACAAATGAGTATATATACATGTTCATGCAGGCAGCACAGTTATTCTAGTGATGGATGTTGTTGAAATAAGTGTAGGTCAAAACACAGAAAATATCTGTCTAAATCTCAATTTGTAAATGCTCCTGAGTAAATAAAATATTTGCACAACTTCATAGAAAAATGAATTTTATGTGCCATTTCACTAATCAGGCATGTATTTCAAGTGCCTCCCTGCTCAGGAGGTTATTAATGTGGTATTTAAACTTCAGTACGTTATAAACTGTGAATTTGGGATGGTCTTTTGCTTCCATGCTGTTTGTTTAGCTTTATGTACCGTAATTGTTTTCTTCTTTCCCATGAAGAAGGTTGTCATCTTCTGCACCTAGATCAATCCAAATGGACTTTAATTAACTTCAATAAAAATTAAATTACTCCTCTAAACTAACAGTTTGCAGCAATAAGGAGCTTATATTTGCAGCTGTGTCATCTCATTGACTGAAATATTCTTCTGCCACCCTGGGCTGGACACTCCAGCTTTCTGCAGGGGCTGAGGGCAGAAAGGTGTTATAAAGAGAGACTAGAAACGCCAAAGCTAAAACACACATTTAAAAAAAATATATATATTATATATATATAATATATAATATATAATATATGTATGTAAAAAATACATCAAATACATAGTCAAGTCTCTGAAAGGTTTCAATCATTCTAAAATTGCACATGATTGCTTTTAGACTCCCCAAAATGCTTTCATCTAAGAGCAGAAAAAAGTGTAGTTTTAAAAGCATTGTTGGGGCATGTCTAATAGATTTGTCTAACTCTCTCTGTCTTGATATACACAACACAGTTGATTGTATTCTCCTTAGCACAGATCTTGAAACTGTAAATAAATTTTTGAAGTAAATAGTCGTGATAATTGCTTAATGAAGTATCACACACCAGCAGTTTTGAATACAAAAAAAAGTTCAAAACTACTGTGTGGTGTCTCTTTTTACTGGAAATGGGCTTTTACTTTTAAACTTCTGTTATATTTGGAGAGAAGCAATCCCACCGAAAATGATACCACTACTAATAAGGAACATATTATCTTTCATGTGGGTATTTTTTTTTCATGTTTAAGGTTTCTTTGTTATTATCTCAGTAGCAAGACTCTCCACAGTCTTAGGCAGAAAATCAAAATATGCCTTAAAGCAATAATCTTTTAATAAGTATCAAATGTCTTTCAATGAGATAAAAGAATTCTCTAGCATGCTTATACACACATACCCACACACACACTTACTTCACTATTCATCTTATTTTACACCTTTTCAACAATATTTTTGGAAATATTGTTTTTTTAACCAAGACTAAACCCTTCTACAAACCTTAGATAATTAAATTTCTAAATGCTACTAAATATTTTGTTAAAATTGTTTTCTCCAGTTGTTGAGCCTCCTTGTCCTGAGGGCTTTGGGAGATGGGCCATCTCCCGTGGCCTCAGGTATTTCCACTGGCCCAAACAGGGTGTTACTCCAAACTTCTTTAGGACACCAACCTGAGGAATTAGGTCTTTTTGCACTGATTTTTCAGAAGTCCACGATTCCCCCAGCCAAAAGCAGGGGAGGTGCTGGGAGCCTGCATAACTCTGCTAATGGATACAAAGGGACAGTGAGCCTCATCACCCAGGCCCAGATTTGTCTCACACAACCTTAGTCCTTATCCTGGGAAATGCAGCTGGAAGGTTAGTGAGATACGGAGTCTTCTCAAGGCAGCAAGGATACATGGGCAAGATTCCCAAAATTAGACTGGGGACATGCCCTGCCAGTGTCCTGCCAAGGAGGACAGGGATGAGCAGCAGCAGGGTTAATCTGCAGGGGAAAGTGGAGGTGGTCTGCGTGCCACTGATGAGAAGCACAGGGGAAAGAATACTGCATACTCTTACTTCTCATCCAGCTTTAGAGTTTGACTTATCTGTTGAGAGGGGAACAATATTTATATTTTTATATTTATCCTTGTATTTATATTTATCTGTGTCCAAGGTTGAATTGCAATGCAGACTCCTTGGTCCCACAGCTTCCCTGTGGAGGGCAGTGCTCACTGGGTGCTGCTGGAGGGATCGTGCTTTGTGCTCAGTCTCTCCTCCACCAGGTGAGAACCTAGAATATTTTCACCCAACAGAAAGTAAGAGTGAAGGAGAGGAGGTGCTGCACTGCAGAGTGCAGAGCTTCTGTATTCTCCAGTAACTTAAACGGGCCCTTGACTGAACTAGGAAAAAGTTGGGGGTTTTGTAAAATGGCCGCTCTTGCACCTCAGCTTCAGTGACGGCAAGCTGCAAATTCCCTACATGCCACAGGTTAAATTGTCAAAGTTGTTCTCTTCCCTAATGCTTCTTATGACAAATACTCCTAATTGCTTCTTCCTTTCATACTTTTCCGTGCCTCCTGGCTAAGACATCCGTCTGTAGCCTTTACGGTTTGTCTTTGAAAGCTTGGCCTCAGTTGTGTCTATCTGTGTTTTCTGTTTCTTTCTAGCTGGAGCATCCCCTCCCCATCTCCCCATCCCTCAGTGCCTGCAGAGCAACATGCGGGCACCTGCCAGCTGCTGTGGGGACTGAGCTCTTCCCACCTTTCCCGACAGCTGAGTGGAATGTTGTCCTGTGCTGTCTACACCTCCTGCATAAAGATGCACAACTTCCCGCTCTCTCAATAACCCAAAGCACGCCTGCCACATTGATATGCCATCACCAGCTACTGAGGGGAAAAGGCAGTGAAAGCAAAAAAAGGAAATGAAACCAAAAGTGGTTTGTCTCTTTTACAGAGGTGGGTCCAAATTTTGTACCTCCTGAGCCAGACCTCCCTAATGTGTACGGTGGTGCTAATTTCAGTTGCAAACTCATGATTACTTATTTAAGAAATCTACATACCAGTGTTGCAAGAAGGAGACTTTGAAAGCCTTTTAAGTATCTTTCTCATTAATTTACTTAATCCTCTGATCTTTCCTTCTTTTAAGTTGTTTATTTTTAAAAGAAAGACAAAAGTGAGCTGGAAAGCTTTGTTACTAAAAGAGAAGTTTTAAAATCTGTATGGGATACAAAGTAATTAAGAGAATATAAATATAGGTGCAAACAGTACACAAACACATGGATTTGGTGTGCTGGGAGAGCTTCCTCCACTGGCTTTAAAGAGAAGCAGTAGTAAGGGTAGCAGAATACAGGTAGCAGAACTTCTGCCTCAGCCAATGTAAAACTTTGCTTTCTAATGTTTATTGTCTTTCTTCTTTTAAATGCTACAAGACATGAAAATAAAAGGGGTTTTGTAGCATAGAAGGTGAAACCTAATTACATATCTGATGAGAAGTTCATATTTTTCACAGTATTTTTCATTGTGAAAAATTTTATGACTGTTTTCAAAAGTGCCCTGACATCTCAGGTTCCTGCACTTCAGGGTGCTCTGCTCAAGATTTCTTTTTCAGAAGGTAAGTTGATCAGCCATCTCTGCAAAGCAGGTCCCTCCACTGTGCTCAACACCCAAAAATAAACCACCAGAGGCACCCAAATCCATTCTTTTCTTGTAAAGATTTTACTCAGCTAACTGGGACAAGGCAGGCCTGAATTTTGGATGAAAGAAAACTTAGATGAGCAGGGAAGCTGTTCCCCAAGGACTATATCCTCAGTGATACTATGAGCCAGCAACCCCCGTAGCTTTCAGCATCTCTCATGATCAGACTGGATGTCTTTTGCCCGAGGCTGAAAATCTCTTCCTCTCTAAAACCAAAGAGATGTTGGCTGTGAGTTATGATTAGTAATAGAGTCCATTTGTGGTGAGGTGGGGGGAAGGGGAGATGATGGACCCAGAATCATAAGATTTTATGTGCTCAGTTTATTTCCAAACAACCGCAGCCGACTCCCTGCTCTGGGTAGTTCACTGATTGAGGACAAAAACAAGGAGAGAGCACGGGCAGAACAAACAAACAAATTACATGTGAGCAGTTTGCACTCTTTATAAGTGACATAATTGAAATACAGCATGTTCAAGGATAAACTCAGGGAGTTACACTGACTAAAAGGCCTCCTGGAAGAAAGATCAAAATTGCTGGGTTGTCAGGAAAACAACCCTGAGGAAGCACGTTGGCAAAACAAAGTGGAAAGATATCCAAGTGCCTGCTCAGAGCATCAGCACCCAACTCCTCTCACCCACTGAGGAAGAGGATGGGAGCAGGGTGGTGCCGACAAGGGTGTCAGATACTCCTCCAAGATCAACTCTCACCAGCATGTCTGGGTGAGCTGCTGAATGAAAACATTCCAAATTTGGAGGCCCTGAGAGGGGGTAGGTTGTGTTCGGCCAGGCTCTAATTGCATCCTTGCATTACTATGCAATTAATTGCTGCCGTGGTCTGCTTGAGAGGAGGGAGTGTGCCAGCTCCATTCCTGGGCAGCCCCGGAGGCTGCAGGAGCTCACGGCTCTCGCTCCAGGGGGTGACCTACTCCGGTGGCTCTGCAGCTCTGCTGCCAGCCCTGCTGGCAGTACTGGTCTTCCTAGGATGATGTGCTTTCCTCCTGCACTGTGGTTCTCCTAGCAGGCATTAAAAGTTTCAGAAATTGCATAGAAAATGTAGGGCAGGGAGAATACACGGTTTTTCACTGATTTTGTGTTTCTTAGCAAAGAGAAGGCTGCAGAAAAAATGCAAGCACAGTTTTCCCTAGCATTTTGTATAACTGTTTTCAGTGCACACCTCAAAAGGAGGCAGTGTCTTGCAGAAAATACAAATAATTCCCCTACAGAAAGGAAAAGACGAATAATTTTACTCTTGCTTTACAGATCACTATAGTTCTGATGTCAAGAATAGAAAAGAAAAATAGCACAAATTCCTGAATGCAAGGAAAAGCAGGGACTAACTCCCAAAACTGGGATATGCTCCTCATTTCTAACATGTCTCTCACTAAATTCTTGCCTGTAGAAGAGAGATGAGAAGGATGACGACAAATTTGTAACTCCCAATGTCTGACTGCCAGTGTTGCCTTCAGTGACCAAATGGTATCATGGAGGTCTGGGGCACTAAGAGTGGGTGCAGAAGAAGGAGACAGAAGACGAGCTCCCCATGAGCCCCAACACTGAATAGTCTGTCCTTTACTTGCCTTATTGAACTTTGGCAGCAGCACCAGGGATTTTTTCCTGAGTCTTCCTGAGGTTTCAGGTTTAGGCTGGCTCCTGGATTCCTGCAGGAGATTCCTTTTATTCCTGACCATCCTCCCCATCTCCTGGGGAGCCACTGCAGCAGATGACTGTTTTTCCAAAGCCTGTGAGTGGCAGACAGCCCTTGGCCAGCCCAGAGGAGCAAGCAGTCTCTGCCAGAGCACATCTGGGTAAAACCTAAGAGGGTAAGCCTGGTTTGTACATCTGTGCTTCGTCTGGAGACCCCACCAAGGGCAAAAGGAGCTCAAGGTGTGTGCCTGGGAAGCTCCTCTGTCCTGGGCACCTGGCAGCAGGTGCCACTTTGTGATGCAGGCAAGCAGTCTATGAATCACAGAATCATGGAATCATTTAGGTTGGAAAAGACCTTTGGGATCATTGAGTCCAACAGGTGTGACCTGATTCCAGTAGTTCATTTCTTCCCCTGTTTAGCAGAAGCCACTTTGGGTTTATGGACAGTAAGGAGGTACAGGAGGAGGACAAGCAGGTGGGTAGGAGACATGTCAGGTTCTGCCTTTGTGGGCTTCAATATTTATTTTATTTTAAATATAAACATTTGTATAAATATAACACTATGCTGAAAAAAAAAAACCTGTGTAGTGTCACCTTGGTGTATAAGACTAGACACAAAAAAACAAGGTTCCCTGGTTACACTGGGTGGGACTAGCTGGCACTCAATCCCCTCATATGAACCTAAAAATACTCATAGGTCAGGGCTATGAAAGAAAAGAACCTTGTCACAGTCATGCCTTTTTGTCAAGAAGTAGAGGAAAAGGTTTTATTTATTCTAGTGGTTGAATTACTGCACAAAGTCCCCACGGTGAAGCATTTTCATTATTGTTCCAGGCTGAGGCACCAAGAGGGTCCAGTTCAGTCCTTTGGGAAGAGGCTGGTGGCAATGGGCTTTTAAAGGGATTTATGCCACCCAGAACAAGTAAACTAAGTCCTGCAAATTGCACATCTTAGCCAGTTATCACCCACAACCTACCTGAGAGCTGAAGTTCTTGCTGCAGCTTGGCAAAGTTATCTCAAGTTTGAAATTATGAGGAAAAGTGTGTCTTATCTATTTTAACCATTTTCTTTGGGGACCCTTTGGTTAGCTATTTTTCCTGATACGCTTTCACTCAGCCACATAAATGAGCCAGGCACGCATTTAAGTTTGGTCCATGTATCCATCTAAGTACCCCATGCAGATGATGTACACCCTGGGCTGGCCTGCTGTTCTGCCTCATCACCCTTTTTGGAGCACAACCTGTGTAGGGATATGAGGTGAGGGAGTCATTTTTGCCAGGGAAATGATTATCTTAGGGTTTGCTTTATGGAAAAGAAAGAAGGAGAATTTGAGAAGGGACTGGATGTTCTCCCCACCCTTTCCCACCCCACCTGCTGCTGGTGGGCTTTGTGCCTCCTTCCACAGCACATGTGACTCAGCCCCAGCAAACTCCAGAAGCTGGAGTCCTTTGACTGATGTGATCCTTTCTCTTTTGTACCTTCTCCAGAAGACACACACACACACATCCCAGCCAGTGACTGTGCTTCCAGAAGGGCTGAGCTGGGCACCTCTCCCGAGGAAAGGCCAAGTTACTCTTGGGACAGAAGGCAATAAAGCCTAAATAGTGTTTACCTTATGTTTCTCATTCCCAGCCTGCCTTAAATCATTTGTAACAGGGCTGGGGGCGAAGGGGGACGATACTGGGATTGTGTGCAGTCCGAATGCCAGGAAGTGTTTTGCCTTCCCTGGAGATGAGCTCTGCAGAGCCTTGCAGGGTGTGATCTCTTATTTGGAAATGTGAACACAAGGAGCAGGAGCACGAGCAACGAGCGCAGCAATAGCATTAGATCAGAGGATTTGGACTTTGCTGTACTCCCACACCCAAGTCAGTCACAAAAATACGCGAGCATACATTTGCAGATGTGCATGTGCTCACAAAGGCTGTTTTGGTTGAAAAAAAGGGGGAGAAATTACTGTTTCTATCAAATAATACACTTTTCAGAAAACCTAAAGCTTTCTGTGAGCACCAGAGCCACCAGATCTAATTTTCTGTGGGAGCCTGTGTGAGGTCTCTGCTTTAGACTCTCTTTTATTGCAGTGGTGAAATGAAAGTATGTGCCCCACTCTCAAGCAGAGCATCAAAGGACACCACTTGCATGAGTTATTCAAAAAAAGATCCAAACTATTACCTTGCACAACTAGATTTGCCCACTTTGCCTCGACTCTGTCCATGACAGTATTATGCAGAATAAACAGGTGCCACCTCCTCTGCCACACTTTTGAACCAATTTGTTTAAAGGTTAATGCATAAATTCCAGAAACAGATGGCAAATTTAGCATAAAAAGCAAATGGAATCACCTTCAGGAACTTGCCAGTTTGACCATTTAGGAGTCTGGATGGGTATTGATTTGAGGCAAATATTCTAAAGTTTGCATTACCCTTTGAAAAGTGCTAATGTAGTTCTTGTCACTTTAAATTAACTTTAGATGAGAGGGACTGACAGAAACATGAAGATGTGTGAACTATATTTGACTGATATTCTGTCAAATATTGCATGGGGTTATGATCCACAACTTTTCCCATCTGCTGCTCAAACCTGAATCCTTGAATGCACAATGGATTAATTACCATATTTTGTTCTGATTTCACTTAGTAGTATAAAAGACTGTGAATGTTAAATGTACCCTTACCTGCCTTCTTTTTCTAAGGGTAAGGTATAGAGGAGGGGAGGCAGGGTGTTCTTTAGCAATTTTTTTACACCCACACAGAGTGATTCCTAAGTGCACCGCTTCTCAAATAATTAGATTCCCAGAAGTTAACCGGAGTAACACAGCACTCAGAATTTCATTCACTCCTTTCCTTGCGAGACTTTCTTCCCCCTCAGTAATAAAAGCAGCGAGTGCTGATGTAGCACATTCCATCCACTGCGCTTTACAAGCAGCAGTGTAATTACACCCGGCTCTGCCATTTGCCATCCTCGCAGAAGGATACGGCGTGGAGCACCGGAGGTCAGCGCTTTCTACTGATGTTCTGTTTCCTAGAAGGCCTGACATTGATTCCCAGTACCACCTGCGCATCCCAACAGCTCAGACTGACACTCGGCAGCCAGCCTGCCCCTTTCTGCAGCTGGACACCCAGAAAGATGGATGTCTTAAATTAAAGACCCTTTTGAAAATAGGGCTGTATTAACTTGCCCAAAACCCCCTAGTGTTTCAGCAAAAAAACTCAGGCTTTAGTAAAAACTGTTTTTTTCTCCTAACCTCCTCCTTTCTTACCAGTACTATTTGGATGAGTTGGTTATTTTGACTTTCAGCTGAAGGAATAATGTCCTCTTTTGCTGAGGTACCAAATAAACGAACTCTGGAAATAGCTAATTCCCTCATTTTACAGAGTCCTTAACACATATATCTCTTTAGTATTTTTTCTTTAAGAGGACACAGTGCATTGCAGTTACATCCTGGGTTATATTCTGGTACTGCACTGCTTAACAGATAGAAAACATTTCTCTTTGTGTTGGGTTGACTCTAACATTCCCATGTCAGTGAGAGTGTTGTTATCCAGAAATAAGCAAACTCAGTGACTGTGTGAAAGGCAGATTGAACATATGAGGTCAGAGAGACTTGTAAAATGGAGAAACAAACCCGGGTTTTATTACAGTGAAGTCCCTTCTGGAAGAACTTAATAATATTACACTTGGGAGTAATTGTGAACCCAGTTCTGTCTTTTATGTGTTTTGTCAGGTTTTGGAGATTTAAGAATAACATTGCACTTCTCCAGTACTGGAATATTGCATAGATTCCTCAGACATATCCACAGCCAATCCTCTGTACCTTTTTATTTTCCTATACTTTTTTTAATATCATTATTCTTTCTTCATTCCTTTTCTTATGAAATCTCAAAGCCTTGATTTGGGTTCTCTTTGCTCCAAGGTTCTTTCCATGATTACCAAAAGTGGGGCTCAGCAAAGGAAGGTTCTACATAGGAAATACTCCTGTTTTGTTTGGGAGAAGTTCTGCTATGAAGGTGCATGCTTGTCCTTCATATCCAGTTAGCTTTAATCCTGAGGGGGGAAGAGGATAATATTATGTGAACCCAAGAAGGGAAAAAGGGGACTTGAGATACTCTTGGAACATATTAACAAGTTCTCACTCTGGCTGGAAATTAATCCTCAGACTGAGTGAATTCCTACCCTCTTCCAATAGTTAGTAGGTAAAAGCCTACCAATATTGTCAAGCCCAGAGCTTGTATCTCCAGGACAGCTAAAGGACTCAATAATCTTTCAAACTGTGCTAGGAAGTACTTGGCTGATGGTTCCACCCCACACCAACAAATGCTCAGGTGGGATTTTGGAAAATACTCATCATTAAATTCACCCTGCTCCTGTTAAGTCAATCCCACTGAAAACTGATGCCTTAAACTCTACTGGAGGGTCAAAGGAGAAACCTTCTGGTTTAGTGCTGCTTTTCAACTTCTCTTCATCTAGCAAGCATCTGGCACAGTTTAATAATCTTTGTTCTGAGTGGTGTAAGGTGATTAGCAAAACCTTAATGGGGAGAAGGGTTGCAGCATTGGACCTCTATTTGGAGAATCTATTCCAAAAGGAAAAGGTATGATGTTTCTTGCAACTGACATAAAGATTAATGAGGGATAGACAAATGCCCTTGCTCCAAAGTCAGCAAAAAATAGAAGGTTCTGTTTAAACTTTTCAAAATGAATTACCGTCAGGTGCTGACTATCAAGAAACAAAATGAAATCTGAGTTGAAGAGTCTAGAATAATTCTCTGGGTCTTTCCCCAAGCCTGTCACTCTTTTCTATGGATATGAATATTAAGGGTAACAGAGCCTGCAAATCTATATGCCCTGAGCTTGTGAGGCAGGCTGGAGACTCAAAAAAACCCACTTGGGAACTGCAAACATTGTTGAATATTTAGAAAATACTGGTATTTCAATCTGATTAATGGATATAAAAGAGGAAAACTTTTTTGGATTTTTACACCTTTTTTTGAGAGCCCTGATTTACATCTAGGACCTGGTAGAAAAAAGGATGAAAACATCTTTATGCATATGATGAAGGCTAATTATTGGAAGTTACAAAAATTTTTGTTTTAGCAAGCACATAGGGTTCCACTTGATTTGTTTAGGCAAGATAAGTTAGTATTCACATGTTTATCTTGCAAAAAACCAGATTGTGTTTGTGTGGATGCTATAAAAATGTAGTGGAAAAGGGTAAGAACAGTTTCAGAAATGTATAGTGAGACAATTCAGAGGCAGGTGAGAATGAAAACCAAGTAATGATCCATTGCTGCTGTGTATTTTTGAAGCAAACCACCAGAGCACTGTGCACCAGCTGTTTGCTATGTTCCAGAATATGTTCTTCAGGCCTTTTTTTTTTAAACTTTATTTTTGACTAATTTTGTAGTGTGTATAAACGTACAAAGCCCTAGTGTTATTCACAATATACACTGCTAGAAAGTTTCAAGTGATTAGATATCCTCTTTAAGGTGGAGTTAACATGTATCTGCCAAGAGATATGGTCAAGCACTGTACTGTTTGCAAAATGCACTTTTAGCCATCCTTACATTGCAAAATATTTTGTTAGTGTCATATTTTCAAATGAACAATTGCTTTCCTTAAAAAAAGACAAAAAGCCAATCTTGTTGAATACCATTTTCAAAATACAAGCTATCATGGGAAACAAAATATTACTCTAACTTTAGTAAACTCTTAGGTAGAAACCAATGACCCAGCCAGCAAGCAAGTCTATGCACAGAGAGCAAAACCAATAAATGCTCCCACAAATTACTTTGGAGAGAATTCTGAACATTTCTTTCCTTCCCTTCCCCTCTTTCCTCACCAAAGCAGTGTGCATCCTGACAAAAGAGAAACCACAGAATGTGCAGAATGTCAACAAGATCCTGGAATCTGATTCCCACTAGTTTTACTGGGCTTAGAGTCGGTACTTGCTGCCCAGAAGACCAGACAATAGGTTCATTCCTTCTGCTGAAGAAGTACAAAATGAGGCATTTCCTCCACATGTTCCCCTGGCCCATGGCAGGACATCCAGAGCATGTGGAGCTCATGACTTGCTGCTCACCTACAGCAGTGCTCACACCAACCCGCTGTGTGCTGGCTGCACCCACTGCATGCTCATTTAAACTTCACAGTCAAGTGAACATTCATTAAACCAATTGTGGACAGGTGGTTTTTGCATTGGAAACATGTGAAAACATGTGTTTTCTATGGTGTTTTTTATATGAAGGCTTGTGTCCAACAACCTAATTATTTTTATTCAAGTATTACATCACTCTCGCTAACACAAGCAGAGTGCCAGCACCTGCTCTTTGCTACACTCTCTTATGTTTTCTGTGTCCTCACCTATCTTCCAAAACAAAGGAGGATCATTCTCACCATGAAGGAATTTACTGAATGGTCTCCATCTGTGCCACAGCAGAGGCACAAGCAGTGTAAGCAGTTCTTTGGCTACTGATGTTGACTGAAGTAACTCATGCTCTTGTACTCAAAGTACTCATTTAAATCCCCTAAGGACCTCCAAGAAGGAGCTGCTGCACATGAGCAATCACAGACATTTTGATACCTTTCAACAGGACTTTCTCCAGATGATGTAACGGTCCCTCCCCTTTTAAAAAATCTGTGATGTTAGAAATGCTGATTTTTGTCAACATCTTGTGGAGAGAAAAATCTTAGAGGTAAAAAAAAATACATTAAATATTCTCCTGGTTTTCTGCAGCCACATTATTATTTGAAAAATCTCTCATATACTATCTGAAGACAAGGAGAAGTTTGTGATGTTATACCTGCACAGCCTGCCAGAGAATCCTAGATCCAATGAACAAGGTAGAACAGAACTATGTAAAGGACTACACATGCAAACTGAACTATAATTTGTATAAAGACCCCCCACCTCCCCAATTTCCATTCTTTCTTTTCTGAACAGCATCATGTCTAACATCATTCTGCTTTTCTATCTGCAGTCGCCCTCAAGTGTGTACCAGGCCCCCTCCTGTACCCACCCTCATTGCTGTGTCACTTGCTCTGCTTCGTTCCAGCAACTCTGGCACTCATGCTGGCAACTTCTCTGCCCCTGAGCTCCCTTGCACTTGTGTCTTCAGTTTTCAGTCCTCCTTCTGTGTCTTGTTCTTTAGAGACTTCATCTGTGTTTGATTTCAGCTACCATCCTTGATTTCCTGATTCCTCTTTCCACTGTGATTTTTTTTTTCCTTCTATCCAAGTTAAAATCTCATCATTTCTTTGGGATATCTCTTTATGGTGTCAAATAAATAAGTTGGATTTAATCTGGACTGCTCTCTCTTAAAACCCTGCATTCAAGTTATCTTGTTTGACACCTTCTGCACAACTTCTTTGAGATACTCTTCTCCCAATCAATTTGCTTGTTGAAGCTCTTCTCATCTGATTACAAGACCCCTTTCTCTGGTCTAACTCTATATCTCCTCTCATCCTTATTCTGAATGGTGTCCATTTTTCATCACATGAATCCCATCAATTTTCGTTTTTCCTTCCCCCACTACCTTATCTATTGTAGCAAGTAGCAGCAGTTTGCTTCTGCCTTCGGTGCCCTTCAAGGTTTCTTCCCCCCCCATCCATTTCCCATTGTTCATTTCCTCAAAAGCAGCTCTTGTTCCAGCTGGTCTGAGATGTCTATGTCCATAGCTGTCCTTTCATGCTGGCTATCTTTTCATCCACATTTCTTGATAAGCACTCCACACACATTTGCAATGTTGCTGATTTGTTCACTTTTCCAAATCTCCCTCAGCTCTCCTTTGACTGGATGACCACTGAAAACTCAACTGCACTTCGACTGTCCTGTTGGCAGTGCAACTCTCCCTGCACTTCCACATTTCTCTGTATCTATCTCTGAACTTTAAACTCTTCCCTTTATTTTTATTCTGTTTGTGCAGAGCTGTTCACTGTGGGCTTCTAGTCCATGACTCCTAGAGGATATGTCAATGCACTCAAGTAAGAGGGAACATGAATACTGCAACGAAGCCAAAACTCTTGGAAATCTTTGTGACTCAGGGTGTTCAGAATCTGAACCTAGCTCCAGCCACAAATTTTGCACTTGGCCCGCAACTCTGTGTAAAACTCATATTGGAACATCCTTGAAATTAAGGGGTGGTGTTGGAATCTGCATCCAAATTTCACAGCTGTAGGTCACCTCTCAAACACGGGTATTTGGAAGACAGTGAGGACTGTGCTGTAAGCAGCTACATCGGCGATGAGATATTGTTGCTGCTTTTTGCCGTCTGTGTTTTTGAAATGCTCGCTACAAGGACAGCTGTGAGGCAGATGCCGTTCTGAGTTCAGATGTGGAATGTTACAGGGTCACTCTGCTTACCTTATCATAAAAGAGCACGCGTTTTTGTGCTCTTCATGTACTGGAAAACAAGTCCATGACAAATACTGTATTGTGTGTGAGGGCTGGGGGTGGGGGGAAAGAAGGGAAGTGTATCTTTTCCTTAGGGGCTGCTGGTGCTAGGCACCACAGAAGAAAGCCCTGTTTGTCAGCAGCACTTAGAGATACAGGGCCCAGCACACGGCACCTGCAGCAGCTTAAGGATGGTTCCCTGGGTGAGGAGCTGTGCTCCACTGGCTGGGGTTTCTTGACTGCCACGCAGAGCCAGGGGGAGTGGTGGAGCTAGACTACTGCAGGAGGGGAATCTGGGAGTTGCACAGCTTGACGGCATGAGGAGAGGAATTCTCAGATACTTTTAAAGGAATTCTGCAGGATGCTGAATATAGTGTGGTCCTAGCCTTTGGTCTGTACTCTGTGCATGTAAAAAATCATATATCTTGGAAAGCTGAAGGGGGATAGTGGTGTTACAAGATGTTGATGCCGGTGTCATCAGCCGGGCAAAGTGAGAACTAGAATTTGGAAAAAGGTCTTGAGTATAGAAGGAATATAAGGTGCTCAGAAGTGGCATAAAAACTGTTGGAAAGGAGCTAAGATTCAGTGTGCATGATGGGGGACGCAAGTGGGTTTGAAGCCGGAGGCAGGAGGTGAACAAGGAAATCTGGGCTGGAAGATGGGAACTCCTGTGGGGCTGAGGCCTGCCTGCAGGGGAGCTGGGCTGCACAACAGGGGTGTGAGTGACGGCTGGCATGGTGAAGAAAGGCTTCTAGCAGGGCCAAAGTTAGGTCAGGGTGAGGGGGAGAGAAGCAGAAACAGAGGAGAGGTGAAAAAACCAGAAATGAGCAATGCAGGAATTTTTCTCCATCTGGCTCTTTTCTGCACAATCAATAAGCTTTCAAGCCTGTGTCTTTCTTCCCAGTGTCCCTGTGTCTTTCAAAATTGGGTTGAGCTATGTGAAGGAGGATCAGAGAGCGAGGATGGAAGAAGTCTTACAGCATTGGAATCCCACCAACTTGTCTGGGCAGCTGTTACTGCTGATTATGTATGCTGTACTCATGCATGCTACATTTCCCATGTTAGATTCATGGTTTGGAGCCTGCCTCTGCAGACAAAGGTTTTGGGCTGTGTTCTTCCAACTTACTGGCCTGTGCAGTTCGTTACAGGAGCAGCTACAGGTTCCAAGGCACACGATAAACACTGAAAATGGAGACTCATACCTGACTGCCTCTCTGCCTAATATACCTGTCTACATTTTGTATTCATACAGCTTCCTTCATGGTAGAATCTTAGCACCTGCATAAGTTGGCACAGGAATCAGTAAGGAAACACTGCCCACCACCACATGTTATACACAGTTGCCAAGACAAATACAGGGTTGTATCCTGATGCTATTCAAAGCACAGAACTCCTATTTGGACTCAATGAGAGCGGTACCTAAAAAAACAATGGAAAGATTTGACCCCTTTCAAGTGGAGCAGTCCATGGTACAAACTGCACTGCCTTTGTTGAGCACAGAAGATAAACCCCACATTTTTTCCTCACTGTCACTTTTTGCTTGCATGCCCTTTGGAATGTGCTTTTTCACCCCACTGTATCTAACCAGCATCATGAGACGGTTTTCAATAAAGGTGCAGTGAAACCATCCAGTGTGGGGATTCCTGATTGGCCTTTTAAACACACTTATAAATATTATTGCTGAGCTCTTTGCATGGCATAATTTTAACTAGATTATAAAAATTTAGAAATAAAATAGCTATATTGTTAAACATGTTGGGATACCATTGATATATCCACAGGTAAAAATCACTGTCTGAAATCACCTCAGAGGGCTGCAGACTGAAAGAAACTGCTAGTTTGGCTGGTGGTTTAGAGGATGTTCTATTGCTGAGCTACTAAATAAATCCCCTTTTGCCCTGCACTGCCTCCAGCAAGCCCTTAGCCTTCCCCACTCTGTCTTCCCCACACTGTTTCTCTATTTTTCCTCATAATCTCAGCCCTGATTCTCTTTTTCCCATTCTTCTGAATGTTGAAGTCACGACCTTTGTGGTTTATAGGCCACAAGAGACTGAGCTAAATGTGTTAGCACAGAGTCAAAACAAGTAATAGCTGGCCAATTAAATTAATAATCCATATTGTTACAATGTTTAACCACGGCTGTTTCCTCAGTGGTCTGTTTAAATCACAGCCAAGTCCTGACCTATTAAAATGAATAACTGGAATTATGAGAAACTCCATTTAATAAACACAGCAAGGAACGCAACACAATCGGTATGAAATATTTATTGCCACTTTAAGCAGCAGCTAGTTGAGATTTAAGATTGGATTAATGAAGGGATTTTAATTTCTGGCTAAGGGTAGAAAGCTTAAACCTGGAACATTTCCTCAGTTTCCTGGTATGGCTTTGCAATGGGCAAGATTTGAGATGGGAGCGCACAATTCGATTCATGCTTTCCCCTTGCAGAGCTCTCTCCAGACACGTTCGATGCAGAAGGAGATCAAAGCAAGCAGGCTCCAGACAAGTGGCTCAAGTGGCTTGAAAAAACTCAGGGGAATAAGGGCTGGAGCACTAGACATGAGCCTTTGGATTTTAAAATGAGCACTCCTGCCAACCGCCATCCTATAGAGAGCAATGTTAATGGAAGGCTGGTACATTCCCAGTGACAACGGCTCATGTGCATGCATTTTTTTGCAGTATGTCTTAGGGCTAGAGGAGGGGAGAAAAAACCCTTCTCTCTGAAATTTAACAAAATCTCAAGCTAGGAGCCAACTTGTATTATTTCAAGTGGCCCAAGTATTGTTTTGCTTAAGTGTGGAATCACCAAGGTTTTGCTATTTTTATTCACACTGCACATTCATCTGCAGGGTTTTCCCACATAGCACAAAAGCAAATGTTCTTCTTTGATAGAAACTAAAATGTTGCCAGGGTTGAAAAATAGTCTATCATGCTCAAGCTCAAAAGGGGATATTATTTTCCTTTTATTTTCTAATTCTTCTGATGTACTAACACTGAGCAGGTTAATAACATGCAAATCCTGGCACAATGGAGCTGTCTGGGGGTACCATGTCAGGGAGCCATGTAATAATTGCTCTGGGCTATGCAGACACCTGGAGCATCTTCTCTGTGATAATGGATCCTTCTCACCATTTCCACCATAAGAGTTCCACACCATAAACCATACCCTGGGCTGCATCAAAAGAAATGTGGCCAGCAGGCCAAGGGAGGTGATTCTCCACCTCTAGTCTGCACTCATGAGACTCCACCTGGATTGCTGCATCCTCCTCTGGGACGCCCAGCATAAGAAGGATGTGGTTTTAGACTTGATGGAGTGATTTTAGAGGAAGCCACAAAGATGATCAGAGGACTGGAGCACCTCTAGTATGAAGACAGCCTGAAAAAGTTAGAGCTCTTTAGCCTGGAGAAGAGAATGCTTTGGGGAGACCCTAAAGCACCTTCCAGGACCTAAAGGGGCTGCAAAAGTGCTAGAGAGGCTTTTTCACAGGAGTATGCAGTGACAGGAAAAGCGGGAATGGCTTCAAACTGAAAAAGGGTAACTTAAGACAGGTATCAGGAAGAAATTCTTTACTGTGAGGGTGGTGAGTCACTAGCAGAGTTTTCCTGTCTGAGAAGTTGTGGGTGCCCCATCCCTGGGAGTGTTAAAGGCCAGGTGGGATGAGCCTTTGAGCAACCTGGTCCAGTGGAAGGTGTCCATGCCCATGGCAAGGGGTTGGAACCAGATGGTCTTTAAGGTCCTTTCCAGCTCTAGCCATTCTATGATTCATCAGGAAGGCACTGATGCATTAAACCACTGCCCTAATTTCCCTAAATACCGACTGCTGCCACTGCCTCCAAGGATCTCATTTTCAGTGTGTGCTGTGATGATACCAGGAATCATACATATTTTCTCCTCACCTCCCTCTTTTGATTCTTAATTAATAGACCCAGCCTGAGAGCTGTAGAAGCAGAAAGATTTTGTACAGCTATAGACAGTAAGGCCATAGATGAAGAAAAATCTTCTGTGCTCTTCCTATAACACATTTGAGCCCAAAGCTGGCAGGACCCATGACTTGGGGTAGTACATTTTCAACACCTGTTCTGCCTTTTGGATAAGACTGGACATCAAAACCTTCTGTCTCTTGTGCTGACAGCCTCATCATGGCCTTGATCATATCAAAATATCTTTCATTTGTACAAGGTGGTGGACAAGCATTTCACCATGATCTCAGTATATGCTTGTCCCATACATTGCACCGGTCAGCTGAGTAGTTTTTCCTGGCCTCTATTTCCTGGTTCCAGCCAGTTGAAGACATCTGAGGAGCAGCATCAGACCTCAGAGCCTGACTGAAATCTCATTGCCAGGCTTGCTGAGTCTTTGCACTGCACAACAGCCAAGAGGACAAGCCTGGCAGTCACTTATGAACTAATGGCAAAGACAGGTCAGAACCCCAAATTTCTATGTGCTTTCTTTTTTTCTTGAATTTCTGTTGGGAAATATATTCACATGAATGTATTAAATTAGGATATTACCAGTGGAACTGGATCTTCAGGGGTTTTCTAGCTCACATCCAGAGTTGTAAATATCTTCACTTCCCTGCATTTGCAATGAAAATAGTTTTGTTTCCCCATGTGGTTTTTTTTGGTTTTGTTTTTGTTGTTTTGGATTTTTTTGTTGGTTTTTTTGTTTGTTTGTTTGTTTTTTGTTTGTTTGTTTGGTTGGTTTTTTTTTGTTGTTTTTTTTTTTTTTTTTTTTGTGAAAGGACATAAGAAATTAAAGGAATGTCTCTGGACCTAAGGGAATGAACTCTCTCCTTCATAAGAAACCTACACCTTAAGCACTTCCCTGCTGCCTTTTGTAAATATCCTTGTGCATGCAAGTGCTGTTGTGCTCACGCACAACATTCACAGCATACACGGCATGCAGCAGTGGTGCATCCGCAGGAACATGCAGCAAGTTATTTATGGCCTGAACTGTATGAAAAATCTAGTGTGAATGGATGTGACATGGCTCAGGTAGGTCTTCAGAGTCCCAGACTCATGCCCCATGTGACAGGGGACAGCCTCCCACCAGAAGTGAGCTTTGTCTCAGGAAGTTGCACCTCAGTGCATCCAGGCCAGCTGCCTGTCAAAGAGATAAAAGGCAGTGAGCTTTCAACTAGAGGCTGGCACAGACAGGTCCTGCTGTCCTGATATCCACTTGACTTGCAGGAATCTCATGAAAATCTGCCAGCCATTATACTTTCCTGGACCAGGAAGTAAAATTAGGGGTTTTTGTGATATCTCGCGGCACTTTCATTGGTTTATTCTGTCTTTCCAAGCCTTTAGGCTTCCTTGCACATTGTTGTCTCTTGCTGTCCTTTCTACAGTTTCCTTCAAGGCTCCCTCAAGAAAGAAGGGCACAATCACCCAAGAGGTTAAAAAGGAACAATTCTTGGACGTTGTGTTGTCTACACTTGTAGCAACACAGAAAGCCCTTCATGCTGTTCATGTGCCCAGAACATAAATTTTGATTTGGGTTTATGTACCTGCTCTCAGCTCAATCTTTCTCCAGCAGGTCATCATCTCTCCTTGTGCCTGCCACCTCTGTCTCAGCTGATTGCCCCTTTCCCAGTTTCACATGGAATGAGATGAGGCAAAATGAGCAATTTAATTGTTTGGTGGCCTTGCTCCAGTTGGCATGGGTGCCAGAGGTGTCCCACGGGCATTTTAGGTACTGTGGGTGTTTGTCCTGTACCCCATGGTTGTACCCAGGCATTTCCTGTGATCCCTCACAAGTATGATGGATGCCCCAGGCAGATGAAGGGGCTTTCCCAAGACATTGCTGTGGACACAGCAGCCTGGGACCTCCCTCATCTCAGAGTTCCTTCCACAGTCCTGCAAACCATGATCACTCCCAGCATGTTTCAAGATCACAGAGCTCCAGGGAATGGAAAGATTATATATAGGGCAGATTTCCTGGAAGCCATAAATTGATGGTTTTATTTAGGCTTTTAGCAGAATTGCCATGAGAAATCAGAATCTACTGGGTTACTTTGCAGGGAAATACATGTGTGAAATTTCCCTGGGCAAAGCCCTTGTCCAAGTGAGGGCAGTTTTTCTCAGCTTCCCTCTGCTGCTCACACCGAGTATCTTCCACTAGAGCCTGATTTTCTGCACAGCAACACAAGCACCCCTGTGCAGAAGCTCTTGAGTCCTGAACACGGTATTTTAGAAATCTCATCTCCATAGGGTTGCAGGATATGATACTTAAAATATCTGTGGTGGCTGGAATGAGGTCTCCTAACTCTGGCCAGCCCAAGGGAGTCAGCAGTGGGAAGGATGCCTTGCAGAAATGCTCCAGAGCAGGGAGGGAGCCTGAGAACTTTGCCTGGCTGCATCAGCTCTGTGAGAGCTGAGCCAGGGAAGAGCTGCTCTGAAGTTTCATGAAGACAAGGACTGGGTGATTAGTGATTTAAGTTCTTTAATGATTAGTGGACATCAGCAGCAAGGCAAAATAAGGTCTCATGCTTGAATTCCAAATAATTTTTCTAAGGTATTAGAAAAAGCACCTGGGCTTGGCCAGAGTGTTGATTCCCAAGTCACTATGGTGCAATACAGAATTCTAGTAGAGGGCCAGTCATGTGGCAACATGAATTTATGCTATATTCCCTGTCATCCTTCAATGATTTCCCCTCACTTTTAGTAGGAAATTCCTAAGAAAGTAAAGTTTACCTGATTCAATTTGGATATGAAGTGTTTCAGAGCCCTCATTAGAACTCGTTGTTCTGGTTTGCTTGTTACAAATGAGCTTAATGGAAACATAAAAGGCAGGTCAGAGCAAAATAAAAAATATAGGAAAACTGTAAAAAGTAATGAAAAAAATAATCTGACCCAGATAATTTGAAGATAAATATTGTTATTTAATTTCACCATTCTCTTTTGGAGTGTGATAGCATAGACATGGTTGTTTTTTAAAGGAAGAAATATGACATCCCATTTAATTTCTTCTGAAACGAGACAATCTGGCTTACCAAATATAGCCTGACAAAGAAAAATAGAAATTTCCTGATCAAAGATCCAAGAGTGCAGTGCTCCACCTTAAATCCCTCCCACCTATTAGGTCCCCCTTTAGACAAGACAGAGAAACAAATTTCTCACACATCAATGATGCTTCCATAATCAATTTCAAATAGCCCCTTGCATAGGGATGCAAATCTTAGCTTTCTCTTAATAAAGCCTTTTAGAAGATGGATGTACTGATCTGATATTATTAAACGAAAAGTGGTCTCTTTTTAATCTAGAGATGCAGGGGCGTTAGTAACAGAGTGAATCAAAGGCCTGGTCTCTTTCTCTTCCTAATTATCAATAGTGTTTTATAATCTTATTAATATTGATACACAGTATACTGAAGATCTGTTAACGTATAATGTATGTGGAGGATAATTAACGAGATCCGAGTCAGATCAATCGCCTATTTGACAGAAAACGGTGTGTGGCTTATAAATTATACATATGCTAGGTATGGCTAGAAATGTTTAAAGTTTCAGTCCAATCCTTCCAGTACAGCACTGGGAAAACTGATGAACTTAAAGGCACAGTCCCTTGCCTGTTAGGTTTATACTGTACACTCAGAGGAATAACTCTTATTTAAAAATCAAAGAGTTCCATTAACTGCCAAGATCTCAAAGCAGCACAGAAAACACACCTTCTCCTTGTGAAGTGCAGCTAAACAAAAGGCAAAATCTTGTAAGAAAAAAGATGATTAATAAAAGTGAGGTAATTTTCCTTTTGATTTCTGAGAGGAGGTAGCATGCAGGATGTTCCAAATGACAGAAATGATCCCACATCTTCACACTGGCCTCTAACAAGGTTAGACTTGCTAGTGCAGTAAATACAATTAATAATCCCAATTAATATTGCATGTTTTGGTAGGTTTGAGAGCATGAAAGCTTTCCACAGATTACTCTTCACTCCCCAAAGCAGACGCGGCGTGATGAGACGAAGGGATTGAAATGTGGAAATAAAACTTTCCTTTTTTGTTGTTGCAGAGCTCCTGATAAGCATGGGGCTGAGATGAAAGGAGATGTCAGGTTTAACAAAAATAACATATTATTATTATTAATAATTTACCTCAGGGGTATGACCCAGTGCAATAATGACTGCTTGAGGCTGTGAAACTCCACCAACATTTTTAAAGTGGCTCAGACTTGCTCAGCCTTTCCACAGAAGACCTTGGGGCACGTTCAGCTCTGGTGTGGGCGAGATACGATTCCCAAGGTGGAGAGGCTGCATCAGTCCCTCGTGTTTCATGTAGAAAGGCTTGAATCAGATTAAATAGGCAGAAATTCAGCTCCCTCTGAAGTCAAACTTCTAATGTCAGTGGGAGTTTTGCCTGAGAAAACATACAGACAGTGCCATGACAGACCATGCTTGAGACGGGATATCCTTCATCAAGTGACCTCTCTTACAGGAATCAGCACCCAGTGCTGTGGAGAAAGACATAAGCTGGGGCTGCACTCATCCTTGGTGTGGAAAAATTCCCTCCTAGCAGGTCCCAGACTATGCCCACCACTAGAAAATGCAGGGAGGACAGAGTTCATGGCTGCACTCATCTTGGTTGCTTTCAAATACACATACCTCACAAACCTGCCTCACAAGAAATTTTTCAATAGGTATCTTTGGGTCAGAACCTTATTTCACCTTACCTCTGAAAGCAAATTGCTTATCCACAAAGACAGACTTCAGGGGTTTTTTTGTTTGGTTGGTTGGCTTGTTTTGTTTTCCTTTTCTTTTTTTTCCCCCATGAACCACTACATAAGCTGTATGCCTGTATAAATACCCCACAATTTTGAAGCAAGCAAAGTACTCTTAGTGGCACTCGTGACAGCATGAAGGCACCAAACCTGTCCCTAAACACAGCCTTTTTTGAAGTTAGAGATTCAGTTCCACCCAATTTACCCCTGGAAGCTGAATGATCCTCAACAGCCTTACCCACAAACACGTTTGCAGAAGCTGAGAGGTCGTTTGTAATTAAGCCTTCAACATATGACTATGTGTGACCTCGTGTTTGTTGCAACAGAAGCTGATGGGCAGACAGGAGCTCCAAGCTGGCAATGCCTGGATACCGCAGAACTGCCTGATAGAGACTCTTAGGATTAGCAAAACTTTTCCTGAGTCATCCTTTGTACAGCCCTTGTGGGGCCGTCTCAATCAAAGCGTCCAGCCCGCCTGTGGTGCGGTGAGTAAAAGACTTGCCTTGTTAAGGTAAGTGGAGGAAAATTGTTCTGTGCTTTGCCAGGTGAAGTGTTAAGTACAGGATCCATCTCAGGGAAGGGCAGGAAAGGCTTTCTAGATTACAAAGGCCATTATTTAATAGCCCTGCTCTCCCTTGAGCCAAGGTTTAAAGTAAATTATTTAAATTATAATATTATGCCCTTTCCCCTGAGAGGTTCATAGGGCTGCACTAGTATGAATGAGTGTATGCTCACAGCCTCCAGATGAGGCAGCCATGGCATTCAGGAACTCAGGTCTGAGTGCTCAAAATGACCATAACCTCAGAAAAAGTGGACCCAAACCAAAATCAGCAACAGTTTTGATACAAGTGAATTCCTCGCAGTCTCTCAAGATGAGTCAGTAGCTAAATCAGGTAAAACTGCTCTGGTCTCCTGACTCCCCAGCTCTGTGTTTGAACCATTAGACTCATGCTTCCTTTTGTCCATTAGTGGCTTCATTTCTGTCTCATAGCATTAATTCAGGTTATGTAGCTAGCAGTGTTCCATATAAATGAGCTTAAGACCACACAGGATCACAGGATCAGTGCGGTCAGGAAATGCTATTGTCTCTCTCTCACACCTTCTCATAAAGGATCCACTGGAAGATTTTTAATAGTGTCCTGTCCCCTGATCCAGGCATTGGTGTGGTCACCTGGACAGACTCTGAGCTTACGTGTCCCCTCAGTCGGTTTCCCTGTCATTCTCTCCAAGCTGCCTTCATTCCCATTTTACACCTACCTTTCATTCCACTTTCTTGACACACTTTAGCCTTGGTTAACTATATTGAAAAAATACGTAAAAAATATTATTAACTGGAGGTCAAAACTGCTTCTCCAGTTAAGTGCTCTAATCATGCATCTTTGCCAAATCATTCTCATTAGAAACTCAAGATCAGAAGACTCCTTTTAGTCCCTATTTTCCGTGAGACAGGGATATCCATTCACAAGTGCTGTGACTACATAGCCTTATCTTCCAGGATTTCGAAGTGGGGAAAAAAAAAAAAAAAGAAAAAGAAAAAAGAAAAAAAGAAAATAAACAAGATTTTCAGACCCAGATCCTTGAAGCCTTAAAGGGAAGACTAAGGTATCTCATTTGGATATTCACTAGCTAATGCCAGTAATCAGTCTTTAAGCACCATTCCATAGGACAAAACACAAGGAATTAGCGTTAAAGATAGCAGGAAAATTGAGGTACAAATCAGGTACAGGAAGGGACAAATTAGCAGTAAGTAGGGAGCAGCAAGTTCAGATAGAGGGGAGCTGTTTTGGTTTGCAATGCCTGGAATGAAGACATCCCCCTCCTCCCCAAAACAGGCTCCAGCATGCCCATGGCTCAGGCTGTGAGATATTTATGGCCTAGCCAGCATCAGCCTGAGGCCATGTAAACAGAGCTATTGGATCCTATTTTGGAGAGAGAGTTTCACAACACTGGCTTTTTTCATGCAAAATTGAGGATGTGTGTGCATTTTGTACTGCTTTTGGCTACAGAATTAGCCTTGGAGTAGGAAAACCTGGGTGCCACAGCTTGGCAAGGAGAGCTGAGCAGGGCCACTCTTCCCATACAACCTTCCCCACCAGTTTGGGGAAACCAGTCCCGTGATGGACAGATTAGGGAGGTCCACACTGGAGGTGATAGGGGCAGACTCTGCTCCTATCCCCCAAGGAAAACTTGGGGCAGCAGCCAGCAGCCAGGCTTCGTGCCTGGGCCTGGAGCTGCTTGTGAAGCTCCTAACTCCATCCCAAACTTGAAGTGTCAGGTGTCCAGGAGGAGCCTGTGGGAACAAAGAAATCAGCTGAGCAGCACTTTCCCTGCCGTGTCCCGCTCTTCCCACTCTCCTGG
The DNA here is from genome assembly GCA_013401135.1 of Cettia cetti. Lineage (NCBI taxonomy): Eukaryota > Metazoa > Chordata > Aves > Passeriformes > Sylviidae > Cettia > Cettia cetti. Next base: position 59,132 of record VZUI01031501.1, read on the forward strand.
ATGTTCTAAATTACAGTTTAATGCTCATTACCAAGTCAGGGGATGTTAATGAGCAAGGAAAAGGAGGACATTGAGTGTGCGGAGGAAGAGCGGAGAGGCAAGACCCGCAAAGAGGTGGCACCACTGCGCCACCTCTGAGAGGCGGGAGGCCAAGCCTCAACGTGTTGTGTCTCTGCCTTTTCGCCCACGTGCTCTCCTCTCTCTGTCTGGCTGCCAAAAACAAGGACAAAGAGAGAGGACAAAGTCTGGAGCCTGTGGTCGGCGCGGTGCAGGAGATGTAGCCACCCTTAAGTCCCCACCCTGCCAGAGGAGGGCTCATCACCCATGAAGGATGGCTGCAGGTAAGGATGCTCCTTCCTCAGCTAAATCGCACTGAAGAGTCTCCCTGTCGAGGTTTTGTCAGAGGATGTCAAAGCACCAAAGTGACGGAGTCTGCATCCTACGTCTAGGTGCCCCGATTTATATTCCATTACCTTTCTCAGTCTTTGTGATTACATGCCAGATTTTACACTTGAGTAGCTGAGGCCCTGGCACATTTCCCTGTCTGCCATTCTGTAGTGAATGGAGGTGGGAGTGGTGAAGCCTTCGTCAGCCAATGCTGTCCCAGTGGGAGTGGGATGTGCCGGTGCTTTCGCATCAACACTTTGTTTAGAGCTAACTGGTGCCACTTCCCGGTGTGTAAAAATCCTCAGCGATTTTGATTAAATCGTTTAATGTTGAAACATTTTCCCCTCCCTAAAGAAACACTGTTTTACAATGAGATAAGTTTAATGGGAAGTCCATAAAGCAGAGTTAAGCACCTTTGCAAAATCCAAGGGTAAAACACACAGGTAGTAAATGGTTTGCAGATTGCATCATTTCCTGGAGTCCTTGGACAGAGTCTTTACATCTTCTTAGGTTTAAGCACTGTACAATTTCATCAAAATTCAGAACATGGTTTTAAGGACCTTTACCCAGCCTGGAACTAGAGAGAGAAAGAAATTATTTTCAGGGAAGGTTTGTGTGTCCTGGCCATGAGCTGGAGAGTGACCCATCATCTCATGCCCTACACTCTGCATTGTCATTGGAAGCAAATACAGACACCAGCTTCTTTCATGCAGAGACACTTCATAATCAAACTTGACTGCTCTAAGCAAATACTAGTAGAGTGTATTAAAGATCTACATCTTTCCCCTAGCTACTGCAGTTAACTAAGAAGCTTTACTTATTGAGTAAAGCCAGAATTTTACAAAAGTCTCATTTCCCAAGTAGGCAGGAAAGGAAGAGAGCAAAAATTTTAAAGGCCTCAGCACCCTGGGTGCTCACTGAAGACTAAGTCCTTTTGAGAATCTGACTGTTAAGGTGTCGCCATGGGAGTTAGCAGAAGTATTGAGCACTTGAGAAAAACAGACCTGAGTTTCATTGCCTGCAGGTACACTTACCTAGAGTTTTTTTCTTAGGATAAGACTTCAAGAGAAAGTGGCTCTAACATAGTGGCTCTCTGCTCTCTTCTTTCTTCCTCCTCCCTTCTCACTCTTCAGTCAGGCAGTTCAGCTCACTCAACTACTAGAACACTATTCACATTTTTTGCCAGTTGAGTTTTCCACCCTGTGGTGGGCTGTTTCAAAAACCACTCAGCCTGATTCAAGGGACATGGTGCAAAGGAGCTGGTGCCAGGAAAACCCCCTAAGTCAGTCATTCACTGAAAGTCCATTCTCCTCCACCTTGCTGTGTCATGCCAGCAAAACACTGGAAGCAGCATGGCTGCTGAAATGGATGGCCATGGCAGCTCTGCTAGCATCTGGACTGCTCTGAAAAGATGGAATAGATTTTGTGTGCTTGAAATGTTTTGAAAATTTGGCACCAGCAGAGAAAGAAATAAGTTTTCAAGTGTTGCTAGTAATTTCCCTATAAAGTCATATTTTAGCCACTTATGTACAATGCAGACACTATTTTGTTTCCCTTCCTTAGATAGCTGTGGACTTGAGGGCAGATCAATTGTCTTCTGTCTTTAAATCCACATAGAACCAAAAGAATGATTTTTTCAGCCACTTTCCAAATGCCTTATTTTAGGGAAAGATACAAATACCCCACAGCATCTTCATGCTAACTTAACAATAACAATTTATCTTTTACTAGCAAGGCCAGAAAATTAGAAGTTAACATAACAGTCATCTTTTTCTATCTCTTTGCTACTCTTTTAAGCCCCCTCCCCATCTTTTCAAATCCTTGAGGGAAGCAGATGAGCTTTCAGCATGCCTGAAGGATCCTGTAGATATATGTTTGCACAAACACACTCACTGGAACCTTTGCTCTCCATTAATCCATGCAGGTCATGGTGAGCATACAAACCCCAGCCACCTCGTCCCTCAACATAGATTTACTAGTCAGTGCAGAGTGAAAACACTACAGTTAAGGCTACATTGACCTCTTGAAAGGTTTTATAGAATATTCACTCATCTCCTGTGAAGTATTATCATAAATAAACAGCGGTGTAGAAATGAATGAAGCACATTTCATGTCATAATACATAAATGCATTTACTTCACGAATTGCAGGAGTCACTGTAACCAGCTGACTCATTGAAAAACGCGGTACAGTTTTGGAAGATAAACTTCTAACTAAAAAATTATGTATTACACACAGAGATACTGAGTTACTAAACATAAAACACATATCAAAATGTTATCTTTGTAATAACTGCAAAGCCACAGATAAATCGTTTTATCATGCACCTTTGCCTTCATGTGTTTAGCTGTTTTCCAAGGGCTCAATCTTATCCGTATACACTTTACCAGCACTGGAGCTTTGAACTTTTGAAAAGAAAGAGTGAAATTATGGCTGTTATGGAAATCAGAATCAGGGAGAAAATGCTCTTAAATTTAAAGGGGGTGGGGAGGGGCAGAATGTGAATGAATCCTTAAAAGCCCTCCACTACCACAGCTAAAAATTAAAATTTTTCAAACCTGTCTCATTATTAAGAAAATACTCCTCTAAATTTCAAGGGGAAAAAATGTGCACATACATTGTGATATCTGTGTCATGAAATTGTGAGTTCTGCAGCATGTAGTTTTTTCCATTTTTACGACAACTTTGACCAACTCACTTTGACTTGCCAGCTAAAGTGCTGAAAGCACTCACACGTATCTATTTTAGAATCCTATGGCTAATCCCTTTGAAGTCTTGGGGCCTACTTGTTTTTGTAGAGCAGAGCATGTGTATAGGAAGAAGGTCTAAATATTTATGAGAGTACTGACAGGAGTTTTGTACCACTGGAAGAAGATACCAAGGTCTTGGTGAAGGTGGTCAGACACTGGAAGAAGGTATCAAGAGAGACTGTGGCATCCTTATCTCTGGAAACAGCCAACCCCTTGGGCAACCTGCTATAGCTGCTCCTGTTCTGAAAGGACAATCTTTAGAGATGCTCATTCAGCAATGGTGTGACCTGTGGGTGCCTTAGAACCAAAATGAGATTAAGAATTTGTATGTTGAAAATTGCTGCAGTGTTAGACATAGCAAAATAATACAGTGAGAATGGTGCAACACGTTTCAATGTATCTCTCCTTTGAAAGTCAGTGATTGATGTATGGCTGTTAGAAAGAACTGGTTTTTTTAGAAGTCAACACACCCTCTCAAATACTTTTCTTGAGCTTTTTAGATCTCTTTTTCCTTAATGCACTCAAATGCTAAGCACCATTCCAAATTCATGTCAATATATCTATTGACATCTTTCTTGCTGTTTTCCTCTTCTTCTATTCTCTACGGTATCAAACTTGCCAACTGCTCCTGAGATCTTTGGTTATGATCTAGCAAAGCCCTTAAGCACATGCTTAACTTTAAGAAATGCAAACAGTCTTTGTGAATTCAGCAGGACATTTCCTTTAACTGCTTGTCTGGGCTGGGGCCAGAGTGCTCAGTGCTCTACATACAGATCGAAATATAATAATTCACACACAGTTAGTTAGAAAATCACTGCAGAGCATGAAATAAATTGGAACAGTTTTTTTTCCCAGCCCTTTCACAGGCCATGAAACACTACAAAAATTCCACCAGCTCTGAATGTAGTTTATAAATTAACAGAATTCAATTCATCAACATATGTCATGGAAAATATCTCTTTTATACACAAAGTTACTTTCACATGCACATATTTTCTCTTCGTCTCCCTCTCCTTCTCATGCATGCACACACTTAGACACACTTAGGCAACTTAGGCCCGCTTGACTCTGTATCTTACTGTGCTCCTCAGAAAATGTCATTACTTATAGCTTCTTCTAAAGTTCAAGAAATCTGCACAAATTGCTAGGTAAAAGTTCATGATACTTTAAGCTCTTGAAAGACATTTTAGGGGAGGCTGTACAGAAGTTTACCAGCAGGCAGCAGATAAGCACAAACCAGGCAGAGGTGCGAACACGAGACCAGTCTAGCACAGTCAGGCCAAAGGTCTGAGTTCTTGCTATACCAGGTGCCCAGATAAGGGCATAAGAACAGGGCAAATGTATCATGGCATTTATATGTCCCAAGTTTATTCACTCAGCTTCCAGCAGCTCAGCTCTTCCCAAGACTGATCAGCATATCAAATTTTACTAGTACATTAATTTTTGTAATGCTTTTAATTCCATTACTTTATCTAGTCTCCCTTTTTTCATCTGTGTAAACTTCTGGCACACAGAAATTCCTGTGGCAAGAAGTTTCACAACTTCCTCCAGTCTGTACTCTGTGAGGGAGTACAACAAAACACTTGCTATTTTTTGTGAACATACCACTTGCTTGCCTCATGCAAGAACTAGGGGCAGCCAAAGAAACAGCCATTTCTTATTTGTCTTCCATGTGCTAGTCATGATTTTATATTCTACTATAACATCCCCCTCTCTTTTCTTAGCAGCTCTTAGCCAGCTCTTTTCTTAGCAGAAAAATCCTCCTCCATCTAATCACCCTCCTGTAACATCCTTTGTACAAAGGAAGAGCTGATGTGATGGAAGAGGCAAGCTGTCTGCTTCAACAAGGTGCTTCCAGGGGAATTGGAACTCCTAGGCTAATGAGACCTGGGCCAAGAGATTCTGCTAAGTTGTGATTGCTTAAACTTTTGCATTCAGGTAATGAACACCTCCTTGTGCATCGACTAAAGTCTGCATGCAGCTAGCTGAGAGCTGCAAAATAGTGTCATACATAGAATGGCAAAAGCAAACCATCCTTTCTTTTTACTGCTAAAACAAGAGACTCCTTATGTTTAAAAAAAAAAAAAAATTTATGTGAAGCATTCTGCTGGTTCCAAGAACCAAAGTTTGTGGCTCTCCTTTTGTCTCATTTAAGACACAGCAGTGGAAGATTGAATGGTGGATGTGAGGTCAGTTTCTTCCTTGACATGTTTACTTAAAATTTTCTTTGTTGATTTTTGAATAGTTTGCAAGTGTATATGTGTTTGTGTGTCTTAATTCACTGTACACTACCCTAGGGTTTAGACAGAACTGTCCAACAAACTACATGACTACTGAAAAATGATTATGCAGTTCAGATTAGTAACTGAAAACAACAAAATAAATGGACAACATCAAAAAAAGCAGCTTTTCATGCTAAAATTTCTTCTAGCTGAATATTGTACATATTCAAGACTGCAAGACTACCTGCAGCTCTGAGAGCTGATATTCTGCTTCCAGATGTGTCTTCTCTTCTGATAAAGACAGTTATTGTTAACCTGCTTTGCATTTCTCATAAGCTGTACTTATTGCTGCATTTGCTCCCACAGCATTCCTTCCTGTCTGAAAGGCCTAAATCTCATATTCCTGCTATAAAGCTTTGAGACCATGAGATGTGTCACCAAAATGCCTAGAAAAACAGAGGCCAATGCACTGCCTTTATTCTCAAGTGTGTTGCCTTATGTACCTCAGTTAATCCAGTACTGAAATGAAGCGAAATCTTGGCTCCATGACTGCAAGCTGCAAAACTCACTGCCATCAAGGAGGTCAGGAATCTACTGACTTCTGCCTGTCAAGTGTTGCAAATCTGTCTGAGCTGGTGTCTGTAAAATAAGACAAGAGATAGAAACCCAAGGATTCAACCTCAAAATTTGGTGCTTCTCTATGGGAATCTGTAACTCCTACAAAGTGTCTCCTAATGGACGTTCTTTCTTCTTGTTTTTCTTGGCTGCTGTGGAGTGTTTCTGGTGTGCCCAAGCAGGGCGAGCGCTGGCCGTGCATCCAAATGTGCCAGGTACAGTGCGTCTGCACTGGGATGCAAATGAATGTTGGCATCAGGAGACTGGCAAGGGAAGAGCCCTGTAAGAAAAGCCTTTTATTTCAAAAAGTTCTTCTGTGCCCCATGGCTGAGGGACAGAGTTTAGTGTGTGTCCACTGGGTTGCAGAATTTCTCATCATTACGCCTGAGAAATTGTGCTCCGTCAAAACTGTTGAGCTAAAATTTGCAAAACGTTTTGGAAGTGTCAGCTCTCCAAAACATTAGAGGTGCAGTTGGTATCCATTCTACACCCTCCAATAGCAGACAAAGCTAAATGCACTTGACTAAATGTGAGTCTCTGGGATAAGGCTTGCCTGTTCTACATGAACAGCAAAACCTCATCAGTTTTTTTTTCATCAACTTCACCTTAATTTCCAAAGTTAAAACACAAACATTTTTGCTACCCTCTGTTCTAACTTGGCTCTGCTTCCTTTGTGCAATGTATAAATACAAATATATTCTTCTTGAATTAAGGAGATGTACTACAAACATTATATACTGAGAGGTAGGACAGAACCCCTGAAGGTTAGCACAGATACAGCTCTTACAAGACTCCAGACCAGATTTGATGTCATTAACTCTGGTTAGCACTTGGAGCTCAGAAAATGGCACATTTAAGTACGTGGGTGGCTTCAATCCATTTCCTAGTGGGCAAGTGTCCACCTGACAAAAGCACTGCTAACATTGGCAATGTGTGGAGCACTGGCAGCTCACCCGGAGCAGCCCATGGACAGAAACCCATGACAGGGATGCTCTCCTGCTTCCAGAATAACGTTTCCAAGGGAGGCTTGTGACAAACTGATGGGAAGCCAAGTGTCCTGCCACTTGGCCTGTATTGCCAAGGTGTTAGCATGGCACTGTTCCCATTCCCTAAAGACACGTTTAATCTTTGACAAGGCACAGTGTTTGATAGCAGAGTTGTTTACATATGCATGTGCTCAGCTGAGCTGAGGTGTGCTGCACTGTCAGTGCCACATCACTCACTGAGCAGGCTTCCAAGAACTTCTGGTAGTTTTATTACTGAATGGAGAGAAAAATGGACACATTTTAATCATAAAGTGCTGTTTTCTTAGTGGTAGCTCTGACCACAAAGATACTGTCTATGAAATCCTTTAGTCACAAGAAATAAAGTCAATGATTGATTTGTATTCTGCAATGCACCCTCTGGCTAAAACCAAGTTATAAGTACCAAATGGTTGAGACGGGGCTTGTGAAAGGGCAGTTATGTGAGTGGCACTAGAAGAAAAATGTTAATAAAGGGCAGTCCATTGAACTGAGGTTAAATACTTTCATACTTCTCAACCAGCCCAGAAATGTCCCTGAATTCTCATTAAAAAATGTTCTTTATAATCTGATGTTTTACCTTATTAAGGAAGAGGGATCTTGATGATCAAGAAATATTACTTCCTTGAGGAGAAACAAAGGTGGCAAAGGATATAGCTTAAAATCCTTCATTCTTTTCATTTTCTTTAAGCATTTGTCATTTCTTTTTGTTCATTTGTCAGGGCTTTGTTTTATTTTTAGAGTTTAGTTGCTTTTTTAAATGAGTGAACTTGAAGAATTTTGGAGGCTTGTCTCTAATTGTGTGCAGGCTCTTTAATGCTCTTGAGACAAAGCCAAGCCAGGAGGGAAGCCAGTCTTACCATTGCCACATCAGGGACCAGCCCCTTCTCAGTCTCCCTTCTCACATCTCAGAGCCCTCTGCAGCACTCCCCCAGACCCAGCAAAATCCACCCAAATAGGCAAATATGTATTTGAGGCTTTGGGATATTCCATACTGGCATGGAAGTCTCAGAGAAACACAAACCTGACAGGTACACTAGAATCCTGTTTCCAGGATAAAAATGGCAAAAATCCCAATATACTGGGGAAGGATTTTACAGAAGATAGCAAATGCCTGTAGGTGTTTGAGTTGAGGTTTGGGATGTCATCAAGTCTGGCTGACAAAGAGTGAGCTTGCAGGAGTTGATGCCAGGCACACAGTAGAAAGCTTGGGTTGAAACCAGATGATTGTGTGCCCCACAGGTAGGACCAGGGACCTGGCACCTGGGATACCTGGTTGTGCCAGTTTTCAGCTGTGCCACTGGGTACAACCCGGGCTCTGGAACGCTTTAAGGATGCCAGCACCTCATCTCTAATTTAAGCTCATAGAAAGTCCCAGGGAAGTTTTCTCTGGGTTATCATTGCCAAGGGGAGTGACTGATAAAAATGGTGTGAATTGACAAGTCTGGTGTGAGGATGCACATGTGTTGGGAGAAGCCCTGCAATGGACACGGGGATGTACTTGAACAGAGATTCCCCCTTGGTGGCCTGCACAGCACTGCCCTGATACAGTAAGTGGACTGACCACCAAAAAAGTGCTGTAAGGATAGTGTCTCCTTAGGAAGGGGTGTCACATCTTTCTCCTGCATTAGGGAAGAGCACACACCTTGATTTTAAACCATATACATGAGAAGCCAACATTTGCTTTAAATTTTTAATTAGCATAAAATAGAACTTTTTTAAGTGCTTGAGCTGATGCCCATCTAGCTACAGATGGCATGTTTGAAAGTCAGGGCGTGTTTGATTCCAGACTTTTCTTTATAAACAGCTTAACCTTTTTTGTTTAGCAAATGCTAGGTTTCAAACAAGTCTGTCTGTATTGACTGAGCAGCGTTTTTTCTGTTACAGAAGTGTTTAATCCTGAGAAAACTCAGATCTGAAAACCTCTTCGTTGGCTGAAATGTTCAAAGATTTAACAAATTCAGCAAGTGGGAAAATTAATCTTTGAATAGAAGAAACAATCTGACAAAATAAGCCATAAAAGTAGGTGCCAGGTGTCGCAAGGAAGTTCTTAATGCAGCACTTGCTTAATGTATACTCAAAATGCATCCACTTTTGTTCGAAGATCCAACAAAACATATGAAATTGGGTTACACCAATTCTCTTGATCTATGAATCTTCCACTGTGTCAAAAATAATACACCAAACAAACTTACATGTAAATGGTGTGATAAAATGATCTACCGTATACATTATCATCCATTAATATTGTTGGGGCTAATGCATTTCATCTGTCACACACTTTGTTTTATATTATCCCCACCTTACTAAAAAAACACCATAAACTCTGCTGGGTTGACAGCCATGCAGGTTACCTGCTGGGAAGCAAAAGTCCAAGGACACTGTTTCCTGTCACTGCTTTGCCCACAGCTGCAGATGGAGAAGGAAGTGGTGCAGTCAGGTTCTGGGGAAAGGTGTGCTCTGCTCTGGGTATTGCCACTATCCTCTGGACATGTCAATTCGTTTCTTTATGCTCATCTTCCTCTTCCACTGAGTGTGTTTGTAAATAAGTGGAGCTGCACCTGTTCTCACAGTAACCAATGTGACATGCCCCACGCTTGGCAGAAGCCTCCAAGCTCTGTAGTATAGCATAGTAAGTGGAAAATAACAATTCATAATAAGATGAGAGACTCTGAGATCACTCTGACCTTGAATTCTCTACTGTCTTTTAACAGGGAGAGAGTGAAATTGGATAGAAACAGCCCCCTCATTTTGTGTAGAGCCACCAATGACCCAGGCTGCATTTGAACCACAGCCCTAGAGGCGAAAGGCTTTGTGTCTCATTGCCAATTCACAGCAAGAACATAACTTGAGCCCACACACTAATGCTAAGCAAGGGCTGAGTGTTACTAATCCTTGTTCACATATCTACACCTATTAAAATCACATGTGTGAAGGTTTGCAGGACTTGTTCTTTTACTGTAATGACTGGGCTTTTCATAGTGTGTTCTTAAATTAAAAAAATATTAATTAACTGCCAAAAAAATAGAAAATAAAAAGACGAATGCAAGAACAATATGTGGCTTTCTTCCTCAGACATATTGTGCTGTGTGGCATTATTTGGCTTAAACTGAAACATGTTTTTAGAAGGCTGAGAAGAATGTTTAGACATAATGATTTAGAAGACTCATTATCACAGGTGCTGCACTTTATTCTCCAATTCATTCTTATTGCCAGAAAACCACCTCCACAAAGGCTGCCTGGCAGTGTCCCTCCCACTGGAATGCTTGCCCTTCTCCCTGGCTGCATAATGTGTGGAGGGCAGGATTATCCAACTCGCTTACCATCCCTCTTGGCCCATGGGCTCCAGGATGATGGGGAAAATCTACTTGGATAAGATCTTTCAGATTCTGACTTTCAACGACCCTGTGACAGAACAAGATAGAAAACTGCTGCTTTTTAAAATGGGCAGTTACTTTCAGCTGCTAACAGATTTCTTCATTCCTGACAGAATTTATAAGCATTCGTTATATTTTTTTTCTTCATGTAAATTATGAGTATCAGACCTGAAAAGCTTAAAGAATTCTCTTGAAAGACCATTTCACCCCTCCTGATATTTGCATTCCCATGGACTGGTGTTTCACAAGGGAGACCAAGTGGAGTGACAGAGGAGGAGACTGCTTTAAAAAGAGATATTCTCTGATTTTTTTCAGCCAATGACAGCTGCCAGGGGTGAGCAATGGAAATTGCTCACCCCTGGCAGTGTTTTTGTGAGTGCAATCACAATGCTCACAAGTTGTGTGTTACGACTACAATTCCTCATGATACAACTCTGAGCCCTTTACTGATACCTGTGCAATCAAGCAAAATAAATCTCTTAATTGTCATCTTACACATCATACTGCTTTTCCCTGATGCTTATGGGAAATTATTCCAGGTAAATCACACCTGTCTGGCAGTTAAACAGTTGAAATGTAAAATGCCAAAGATTTCTTCTCCTGTCCTCTCTGTACCCATAATTCCACTCCTGCTTTTTTCACTGCCATTCTTTGATCCATGCTTTTTTCCAGCATAAATTCCTATCATCATTTCAATATCTTCACGTATCCAGGATCTTGGTCATTTCCTTTAAAAAGTCATCTGCAAAGTGATCTTTTTTTTGCTATTGCTATAAAATCACAGCTTCTGGAACCCAGTGGTCTGTGGGGCATGAATGGATGTTCTGTTTGGGATATGTCCAGTTATGTCATTCCAACTCCAAGCTGTCACTTCCCAGTGCTCCTACAGGCAGCCAGTTTTCTTGTTAGAAGAAAAGAGGACAAAGTGATTAGGCATAAAATATATCATTATTTTACTAATGCTACTTTTACATAGAAACAAATAGTTTATTTTTCATATGTTATGCAATTATCTCTAAGAGATGGTCTGTGTGGGATGAAATAAAAAATAATGATCTTCAGGGATAGAAGGCAAAGTATCCACAGAGCAAAATAAAGAATTTGTCACCATTGTACACAGACTGGGGAGCCCACAGTCATTCTTTATTCACATTTTCGGTATCTGTTCTTGAAATTATTTCATACAAATGATACTCTAGAAAGTGACATGGCCTTCCGTTTTCTTGTGCATATCACACTCAGTACAAATAAAAACACTTTGGTTTTATAAGGAAATAAAGCTTTAATGTAATGTGTATGAACACGTGATCAAACTCAAGTAATCAAGTCTGCGTCCTGTCATCAAGAAAAAATTCTGATCCTAAAACCAAATAGGGCCAGGAAACCTCTCAAAAGTCTTCACCTGCCCTAACTGCCAGCACCTGTCAGTCAGCATCAGTCCCCAACCGATGTCAGGCATCAAAAATCCAACATATTTGTTGCATGCACCTGTACTTTTCAGCTGAATTCCAGGAAAACCACCCCAGACTCAGCCAGAGCAGAGCCAATCAAGCATTTTGCTCCTGGTGAATCTCTAATGAGCCCTTGGGTGCTGGGTTGCTGTGAGTCTGAATGGGCTCTCAGTGCAGTGGTAAGCTCCCAGTTGATTTTCTGGATTTAGTGAATACATATTTTCATCTGAAGCCACTGCAAAAATTATTTCATGCTGAAAACAAGCATTTGTGGATCTCATAAACAAACAGTATAAATAAGGAAGCCAGCCTTCAAGTGTGACTTTGTTCTAGAGAAATATTAAATGCAGTGCATCACACACTCGCAGTCACTCTCCCCATTCTTTCCTTAATTTATACTTTCTTTTATTTGCAGGCTTTTAAAAAAGTATTACCCAGCATAGCACAATTTACCACCAAACCAAAAGGGAAAAAAAAGTAACCCAATACTTCACTCAGAGGTTGGAAATGCTGCAGACAGAAATTGTTAAGTCCTTAACATATCAATCCAGAGTTGTATAATTCACATCCAGAGCTGCTAGCAAGTCACAGGGGGGTGACTTAATATGCTCCCCAAAGTCCATTATGTTATCCATATCCAGGAAGATATCTGTGCCAGGGCTTTCTTGAATCAAAGCAATGTCCACCATTCTTCAACTGTGAGCCTGCTGAGATTTTTTTTTTCCCATTTTCTGGCAAATATATATCTGGCTCTAGTACATGCCAGATTGATGCACTTTGTGACTGATCCCTTAATAATATTCAAGTCTCCTAGCCCCAGAACACAAAAGCTCAGCAACTGCACAGATATCCACCTCCAATATTTTTTGCTGATATGAAAAAAAGTCCTATTATCTTCCTCCCCTCTCTTGTGCTAGACCTCACAATTTTAAATATGGAGAGTTTTGGCTTTCGTATAGGTCTAGTGACAAACAGATTTGTTTTCAGTTTTAGCAAATGTAGAGAGAGATTACAAGAGCAAGAGAGAAAGAGAGGAGGGAGGGAGGAGGAGAGAATATGTGTGAGTTTTACACTTGGGGGCCATATTGCATCTATGCAATATTTGCTAATACATGTATCAAATTAAGATGCCTTGCATGACTTCAGGGCTTCCTCCATCATAAACAGCTATTACTCTTAAGCCAAACCTGTGTGTGGAGCTGTTTTCTAACTCTGATTAAAAATTCCAAGGATATCATTGTTAAAAACATTAACAACCACCTACTGCAAATAAAGCTTTTTTTTTTTTTTTTTTTTTTTTTTTAATCAGGAACTAAAAGCAAACAGCCCAGTCTGGCTTCATTTCTTATGTTTTTATTGCTACACCCCTGTGAGACTCAATAGATGGAACTATTTTATAATATTGTGCTGCTGTATAATGCTCTTTAGTTACAATATCATGATATATTAATACACATCTACACTTCAGTCTTCAGCAGTTTCTTTCATCTGAACAGATGAGATCTAAGCCACATTTTTTCCCAGTCTTTTTTGATTTTTGGACCCCTACAAATTTCCAGCAAAAAGTATGGCCCCCCTTTAGCATTTCCATATGCAGAGATTGCTCCATAGAATCTGCAAACCCATTCTCCTTAACCTTTTATTAGTAAAGGTAGCAGGAGTCTGTAGGTCACATACTGAAAACATTTTCTAAGACCTTACAAATTAATTAAACAACAAACCCCTCAACCATTCAACCAGCAATACCTCCAATTTGCAAAGGTGCTAGGAGAGAGACAGAGAGGATCATTGTCTTCCCAAGAATAGCCCCATAGATGGAAACTCCACCTGGGACACTGAATTTCCAATTTCACTGTTAACCTTCATTCTTCTTGGGCAGTGGTATATCTGTCAGTGTAAACAGTGGGCACAGAGATCTGGAGATTTGAAGGCTTCTTGCAAAGGAAGCCACTGAGCCTTGTTGTTTCACAAGTAGGATTTTGCTGTATTTTCAGTACTACCAAGGCTTTTTAAAGTGTAATCAGGCTTTCCCCCTGTTCTTTGGATGATATAAAAATCACTGCATCATAGATGTTGTGGGCTCTTTTTTCTTCTCTTTTTTTCCTTAGTTTTCTTTTCTTTCTTTTTTCTTTTTTTTTTTTTTTTTTTTTTTTTTTTTTTTTTTTTTTTTTTTTTTTTTTT
>VZUI01031502.1:0-23043 GCA_013401135.1 Cettia cetti
TCTCTCTCTTTCTCTCTCTCTTTCTCTCTCTCTTTCTCTCTCTCTTTCTCTCTCTCTTTCTCTCTCTCTTTCTCTCTTTCTCTCTTTCTCTCTTTCTCTCTTTTCTTAGAGCAGCTTTTCTCTGACACAAGCAGAAAGACAACAAATTGATATCTCTCTGTCCAGCAGAGCTGGAATCTACCAAGGGTTCCAAGCAGGAGAATGAGGCCTGACACAAAGATCCTAAGCCAAATTGCCTCAGAAAAATACATCTAAAAACAATATATGGGAGGTTGTAGGCAAAGATTTTCTAGCATAGACAGTTATACTAAATGTGCAACAAGGAGAGAAAATCCTAAAGTAATTTTAAGTTCAGATTTAAAATACTGCTGAAAAGGGTTACCCTTCCACTGCTCCGGTTGTGTTTGCACAGCAGGGTGGAAGGCTTTTAGGTACTTTCCTACCAGCCTTGACTCTATGCTGAGAGACTCAAACAGCCCCTCAGAGACTTTAAGGAATCAGTGGGTTGGACAGACACATTATCTTTAAGAACTCACTAAGAACTGTGAGCTCTCAAACACAATTTCATTTCTACCATGGTGTTCTGGAGAGCCCTTTGTAGTCAACATATCAAAGCTGACTAACAGAAGAAAAAAGGAGGACAATCATTATGTATTCCCAGGAGAAATCAGATGATCTGGTATCATCAGTGACGTATATGCTTTACCCAGCTGAAAAGGATTTAGAAAATTCCAAAGTGTCCCAGTTGCATCTGTTATTATTTTGATGACCTACTTCCTATTACCAAACAAAGATGTAATGTGGATCAAAACAAAGAGGAACTCTCTATGTGTCACAGGCAGAGGATGTAATTCTGGTGTTTTACCCTTTTTTAATCCAGATTAGATCTCATTGCTTTTTTTACTTCCTATCTGATAGAAAGGAGATCATATTTCCCTTCATTCATCCCAAAATACTTTCACATGCACAATCAGCCACTATAAGCATAAAATGAAAAACAAGTGAGGAAAAATTAATCCATCTTGTCAGAGGCATACAACAAAATTGACATGAACATCTACAAAAACATCTTGAATGCTTAAACATTCTCCTTACATTGGTATGCACGACATATAATAGACAGCTGTTGAGTAGAGAGATCTGTCCTCTGAAGAATGTCCTCTGAACAAGCAGAGTCAGAAGCAAAGGAAATATCAGAAATGTTAGAAATGTGTCCTGTATCTGTCCCCACCATCAAAAGCAGAGATTGATAATCCATGTTAGAGGTCAGCTGCATGGCAAGGCTGGAACACATGGATTGGGAATCTACTCAGCAGCTGAAACCAATGTTCCAGTTTACAGTATTTCCAATTTATTAATACTTGGATAAGTTGCACAGTATGGACAAACAGACTGCCCTCCTTTTACTTTAACACTTTTAAAGAATGGACAATACTCCCACTGTATACAACCTTTATGGTTCACGGATTTCATACATTCACTTCAAACACAGGGAAGTTCATTTCGTCCTCCTTGTGTTACTTTTAGAACAGATTGTTCATCAAATTGTCCTTTGCAACCATCTCTTCTTTTTAAGAAGAAAAATGCAATGAAGGTTATTCTACAGCAAATTGAGATTTAACTTTACAATCAACTCAGACTAAAGAGCAGGAGAAACACATCTCTTAAGAAGGATAAGAGAACATGGGGAGTAAGACAGCTGTGGTTTTTTTCCTCTTCCTTCATTTCTCATTTGCACATTGCTTGTTTGAATAAGTCACAGGGACGAAGCCTCCTTGTGGAAAGATTTTATACTTTTCAGACATCCCACTATTCATGCAGAGCAAATGGGGCAGAGAAAGAAAGCAACTGGGTTCCTTCAGCTCTCAAATCCCTGTCCAGTCCGTGGGCTCACTTCATTATCCCAGGACATGTAGAAAAAGGAAAACCTTTCACTAGCAACTGCATTTGAGCAGCAGCAGCCACAGAAGGTGCTGCAACCTTTGACAATCTAGCCCTGGGCACTGCCTGTACTTTCAGGGTCTGGCACCAGTGGCAGCAATTAAAAAGAAGCTGAATAACAGCGGACAGAGATCAGTCTGCAGATTTGCAGGTACAGATCCAGCATATTCCCCAAAACACCCCAGGGAGCTCCTGAGGCAGGAGCCAGCACTGACATTTCCTTGTGGCTTTGATGAGGGTGGAGTTGTGACCATTAAATGCGTACTGCTTCAGTGCATGCCATGATGGAAGGGAAAGGCTGGAAGGGAAAGTGATGAAGGTGGGAACAGAAATCTTTTTACAGTATGTGGGAAAGGGAACTTGACATTTACACTTTAGAAGAACTTAACCCATTGGATGCAGAGCCAAGAGGCCACA
Source organism: Cettia cetti (assembly GCA_013401135.1). NCBI lineage: Eukaryota > Metazoa > Chordata > Aves > Passeriformes > Sylviidae > Cettia > Cettia cetti. The sequence goes on from VZUI01031502.1 coordinate 2,359, forward strand.
CTGGGTGAAGTGCTAAGGATACAAATTTGACGTCTAGGTAAATCGCTTGTCTGATCTGGGACTGCCTTATCTGGGGGCTGTTCCCTAGGCTGCAAAAGGTTCCAGCTCCATCCTGAGCTCTGTGCTAATGGGCCTCAACTCAACGAGCAAACACTGGACATGAGCAGACACAAAGCCTCAGCAGCATACAGATCTTCAAGGAGAGAGCTTTCAAACAGCACAATGTGGTTACCTCAACATATTTGGCATGAGAAGTAACTGGAGCTGAAGGTGATTGGTGGTTTTGAAGAAACACATAAAGCCCTATTTCACCAAATACCTTTCTTTTTCTTTTTTTTATTTAAAAGCAATCTTTTTCCTGTTTGGGAATGTTATGCCTGGAATGTACAGATTCCATTAATTTATTCTTTTCTATCCCTTGAAATTTCTCCTCCAGCTACTTTCTCCAACAGTGGACTTTGCAGACCAACTTTTTCTCCATATGCCTGGTTTTCTCTGTGAGTAAATTTATCTTCTGGCACGCTGTTTAGCAGAGATGCATGGTCCTTCCAACATCCACAGTTATACAAACCAAAACAATTAAATCTATTTCTTTTCTAGCCTTTTGTTTTTCACTCAACTTGATAATTAATGCACTTACATGCTTGAAGATAATCTCATCCATGCAAGATCTGGATCTCCTGTCCATGTGTGAAAAAATTAATAAAGTTCAGTGAAGATAGGACACTTGGCCAGAGCCAGAAGTTATGCCTCTTCCATTCTATTCTAGCACAGAGAGCAGAAATAAAGGAACATTGACAAATAAATTGGAAATCCTGGCTGCTTTGGAACGTTTCCTCCTGGTTTCTTTATAGCACTTTGGCTTGCTCTGTCATGTGAGCACTGTCAAGGAGAACCAGATTCTTCTTACTTGGACATCGATGGTCTATGTACCAGCATTGATCCAACTGCCTTTATGGCCCAAGAGCAACATCGTAATCTTTCTTTGTGCCCTCAAGCTTCTTAAAGCTGTAGGATAGATTGATACAAAGCCCTCAGATTTCTATATGCCTTCACTCAAATCTTTTTTTCTAAGGCTGCCACAAAGCTTGAACACAATCCCAGGTTAACTGTTTCCACATCCAAGCATCCTGTCCTTCTCTCACGTTTATACCACTTGCCCTGCTTACTTTGACTTTCTTCTGGCTGATTTTCCAGAATATCCTTTGCCTCTGGCAAGGTAATTGCTCTAGTGTAAAGTATTGTCACCACAAAACTCAATTATAATATATGCTGCTCTCAATACACCCAAGGGATTGGAAGCCTGTGGGAGAGAAGTTCTAGCTCCTGAAGAATTAATTATCTTCCATGTTCCAGAAATCCAGGACAGTCCCTGCAAGTTTAGGGTTTAAGATTTTTTTAAACCTGGGGTAAGACTTTCAGGTTTTATCTGTCAAGAGAGAAATAGTGAGTGAGGGTAAAGGGGGTGGCTTTTTGTCTGGGGGAAAAAAAAAAAGATACCCACATTGCTTACTTTTAAGCAATGAGGGTATCTTCACACCTTTTATTTTACTCAATACTTAGTCATCTGCTGAAGAGCAAATGGAAAATTTTAAGCTGCTGTCTTAAAATATTTGATCCCCTTTCACTACTTTTCTTAACTATGCCTTTAATAGAATGAAGGTTACTAGCCAAATGCCAGTCAATGACACAGCAGAGACTAAAACCTCAGGTCAGTGACCTTTCATGGGTGCCATGAAAAAATTCAGCCTTCTTTCCAAAATTAGAGAATGAGGATGATGACAGACAACACAGCCGTGCTGGCAGTGCAGCCTTTGAGCACTGAAGTTTCAATGTTCCATGGAGGCAGTACATTACTATCTCTGCCAGGTAGCAGCAGCCAGTTCCTGCTATGTTGGTATTTCACAGGGGCCAGGGACTCACCTCATTTCCCAAGTCTGCCCCAGTCCTCCTGCTACTCAACATCTGCCCCTTGCCCTCTTTAACAGCATCCCTGTGATAAGAGGCCACTGAATTATACCCTTCTTTGCAGGCAATTGCAAAGCATCCTTCTCATGGAAGTGTTGTTTACATCAAAAAGTCTATTCATTCCAATTTATGTTAATTTCTGCTGTTTGATTCATGCCACACCACACATCTTGGTGACACCAGTATTAGCACATATTAGTAAATGGATTTTTGCCTTTACGGTAAGGGCAGACTGTATTCTACTGTCTTCACTTTCACTGTTTTTGTTTTGCCTGTGTGATGGGAAAGGAAATGAAGGGTGGGTCTGACAGTCAGCAAGGATCTCTGGCACTGGAGGAAATTTGAGGGTAGTCCCACAAGGATTGTTTGTGTGATCTTGGGATAGAAAGCCAGACGTAGGCATAATTGCAAGGACAACACACAAGGCAAGGTAAAAGTTTCATGCTCCAAGCATTTTTTTTCCCTGTGCTACAACCCTAGAAATCCACAGGGCTGTCTGATGGAGGGCATAAGGCACTCAGAGCAGCAGGCCCTGATAGATAACAGGAGGAGAGATATGTGAGGACAGCCATTGGTGCTCTCAGCCTCAGGTCTCCTCCTCTGGTCTCAACTCCAGGCGTTTGTCATGTGTCTCTCATTGAAAGAACAGTCTGATCCTGTTCCCATTGTGGTTTCCAACTCCACCTATAACCTAGAGAGCATTGTGTCAGGTCTGCTCACAACCTCAAGGATAGTGGGGTATTTTGCCTTTCTTAAATGCGAAGTGAGCTGGATCCTTTGAAAAATCTATGTCTGAATATCTCAGATCTTTGTTTGGATCCTTTAGGATTTACTAGCTCTTCTGACATTCCCCCAAATTCATGAATTCTTCAAGGTCTTTCTTACCACTCTGTGTTTGTGTCTCCCTGCCTCCAGCTCTGTATGGTATTCTTCAATGCTGACTTTCCTCCTTGCACACACAGGCACACTCTGGTATTTAAAGGAAAGGATTTCACTTTCACAGCAGAGTAATTGCATTAAAAAACCTAAAAAGTGCTTTGCTTCAGCAGAAATACTTACTTAGAAGATGAACTTCTTATTCAAACAAAAGGTTAAACAAAGAACAGTGATTGCCACACTGCTCAGCAGCAAAAACACTGATCAAATATGATTGAACTCAGTCCAAGATTATATTGATTATAATCACTTGGTATTTACTTTGATGAAATTAAAGAGATTGGATTCTATTCTCAATTACACCACAGGTTTCAGTGGAATAACTTTGAATTTATACTGTTGTCACAGGACAGCACACACCCCAAGTCTGTAATTCTTCCCTCCCCAGCTAAGTTCCTCTCACGTAATTCATGGCTGAATCTCCATGGCTGAGGTTTAACAAGTACTCAATGAAAAAGGCCATTCTTCAAACAAATATTCAGGAAAATGTTAATGAAGTAATAAAATGTCCAGCAAGTCAGAAGCCCAAGTTTTGTAGTGTGTCAGGAAAGCAAATTTTATTTGAAGCTTGGGAAGGGAAATTACAGAACAATTCCATTAGTTGGTAGAAAGTAAAGGAATGGTTTTGCACCCAAATTTTTGATGTCCAAATTCAGAATTGCAAATTACACTAAAGAGTCCAGCATGCTGCCTGGGCTGATCTAGACAATGAAGGAGGAAAATGGAGTTAAAAAATGCCAACTTGCACACAAACCCTAACAACCCTTATTCTTATTTTACTCATCCACATGAGCAACACAGTTGAGGAGAGTATTTCAACAATCTGTGTAATTTTATCTTTCCTGTGTTCTTTGGATATTATGTGTCATCCCTGTTTGCACAATAGCCAAGTGCCTGATCATGCTTTCTTTGCCAGCCGTACAGATCATAAATCAGAGAGCACAGCTCATAAATCATGTGCCACTGAATACTGAATCAAAGTAAAACACCCACTTGGTAGGAGCTGCAGGACTTCCATGGGGCTGGGGACAGCTGAAGTATCCCCTGAATGGGGATAGGCACAGGCCTAGCTGCCCTCAGCAGTAAATATCCCCTGGTGAGGTGCCTTGGCCAAGCTGTTCCCAGTCTGCTCCTTCTCCTTAGCCCATTCCAAGCACTCTCTATTCCACGTGCATGAATTGGACAGTGCAACTTTTGCACCATGTCCCTGTAGTCCAGCTTGTAAATATTCTGAGCGAAGGGAAAAAAGTCCACAAAACATTAGACTTCTGTGGGCAGCAATTTTTGCTTTCAGTGACAGGAAGGTTTCTTTCAGATCTTCTCTATGTGTACATTTAAGGGAAGGCAACCAGTCAACAGACAGCCCAGTTGTGCTCAGTGAGACACTCCAAAATCATCCTTCTGAAGATGTAACGTGACCCTGAATGCACCACAGCTGCTCATAACACAGAGCCAGCCAGGCTGCTCATACAAGGGTTCCTCAATCCAGGCAAACACGAGCCAAACCAGTTTGAACACCAGATCTTTATAAGTCCATCACTTTTGATCACTTCCTTCTGCAATGCAGGATGGAGCACCTGCATAGATGCTGTGCCACAGCTGAAAAGAACCATGCAAAATGCAGCTAAAGAAAACCCCACATGCAAGGATCATCAGAAATGGGCTCAGCAAGCAGCCCGCACCCTTTCTCTGAGCTCTATGCAGCAATACATCCCTGGATGTGGGTGGGGAACATTGCTTGTGCTTTGGGGAAGAGCAAGCTTGGACTGACTCAATGCTGTTTTTGGCTCTCTTTTTAGAGACATGGAGAGGAGAAGCTAACAACATCCCCAGTGAGCTGAGAAAGAGCCTACAGTAGAAACTTTCTCATTGCCTGATCTCTGTGGTCCCAAGCAGTGCTGAAATGCATGAAAAGTTTCTTAGCAAGGTCCCAGATGATACTGGATGATAGGGGAACAAGAATGATAAAAACCTGGATGCATAGGAACAAAACCATGTGGCAGTGCCTCTTTCTTCACAGAAACATTTATCAAGCAAGGAGCTACACCACTCTCCTGCATATGCTGAGCCATCTGTGCATAGGCAGCTTCTACTTGAGCACTCGACCTCAAGAGAGCAAGGCAACTCTCCCAGTATATCATGGTGAAAACTCTTCCTACTATTCCACCTTTCTCCTCTCCAAACCCTAACTTAAGTAATAAAGGGAAGCTTTAAAGACAGAAATGGGAGTGCTGAGTAGTGCCTGGATGTGCACACACCCCCACCATGCTGCTGGGAACAGAGCTCACTGGCCACAAATTTTCTAATGCCCTCCTCAAAATGTTCTAAGTCATACATAAAAAAAATTGAAACTGATACACTAGAAGATAAAACAAGTGAAATTCCCAGCTAGTAGAGCCCATTTGAAACTTGAGAAATTATGCAACAGCCTTACAGCCCCAAACTGAATATAAATAGTATATCCATATATGAAGGCAAGATTACATTCCAAATAATCTTTAGTAGTATCCATAAAACAGAAAATATCTACATTTTTGATTCCTTTTCTCCTCATCCCTGAGATTTAGGCTCAGTTCAGTTGTGAACTCAGATTAAGAAAGGACTAACGTTACCTCACAGCTTTCCACAGAGATAAGACAGACGTGTAGACTATGACTCTGCCAGGGGAAACTGGGCAGGGACTTTGAGGATTTTTAAATCTTTTTTTTAATTACTTCTTTTCAGAGGCTGAATTAAGCTCTTCTCTGCACCCACCTCTTGATTACACAAGAGACTTGTTTGGAATTCTGAGGGCTTTGGTTACTGGAACACAGACCTTCCCTCTGCTGAGGAAGGCTTCTAAACAAAAAGTTGGTGTCCTCAGGACATGCACAGACACACATTCATCCAGCAGATTTCAGGATAACATCTGAGCCTTGCAGCCTAGCTCCTGCAGGACACTCAGGAGCAAGAAAAATCACCAGGAACCTCTTCTAAGTTAATGGCATGCCTTAAAAAACAGTCACAAGAGCAACCTTTGACCCTATCTGGATGTTCCCCAAAATGTAACCAACTGTGGAGAAAAACCACAGCAGACTGATACTCTGGCCTTCGTGACAGCTCCAGAATCACACTGCCTAAAGACCTCTTGGAGCTCCCTCAGCATGCAGCAATCAAACTCATATGGGCACTATTTTTTACTGACTGACCTCCCCCATAGAGCACAGTTTCTCTGTTAGTAAACACACCACCTCCATCAGCTGTTCTAGCTTCTCTCCTAAATCCTCTCTTAAGGTCCAGAAACTTGCTATACACTAAATCCCACTGAATTTATCAGGATATCATGTGGCAGGAACTGCACAGAAGGTCACCAACATGGCCAAGACACAGGCAGAGGCCTTTCTGAGTTGAGAACTGTCCAGCTGATGTGCCAAGAAGTTGTACCCTCTGTCAATTGGATATCTGGAAAGTCAGTCTCATGCTAACCTATCTGTGGTGGACTGGCCCGCAGAACTCCAAGACATAAATTCCAGGTTAGCATAACCCATATCTCCATCTATGTCCTACCTAAACTTTGATGGGAGTTTTGGAAGTAAAAGAAAAAGAAAAACTTAATTTTCTTCCAAAACCCCAGCAAGTTGCATACCATTAACACAGACACCCATCACAAGCTGCTGGGGGATTAAATTTGGATGTTCTTCACCTTAAGTAAGAAGACCACATCTACGACTCATGAAGTCACTGAACCAAGGTTGTTTCCCCAAAAGCAAGTTCATCCAATTGAGGTGAAGATGTTGTTATGGTGGATTACAACTAAATAAAAACTGTATTTTAACCACAGTCCACCAATTATTAGTGAGAGAACTGCAGTTTTTAGAGTATAGGTAAGACCTTTCTAACTCTAGAAATCAAAACATAATACACTAAAGTACCACTAGTTTTTTGTTTCCTTGTCTCCCTAGAAATAGTATCAGGTATCATCACATTTTCATACCTATACTCTCCACTGTAAAAATCTCCTTAAAGACAGATATTTTTCCAGGCACTAGATAGCCACATCTAAGATACTCCTAGGAAATAGGTGACAGAGAGAAGGATGGACCAGAGGGACTTGGCTCCTGGAACAGATCATTGTGGCTTGCAGGATCAGAACAAAGGCAGCTAATGGGAGGGAGTAGAAAAATGGAGGTAAACTCTCAATCTGTGTCTGCATTTACCTTTCTATTCAGTTACGAAGTTTTGCTTTAAACTGGTGATCTATAGGTTATGTCAAAGCAAAAGTAGAGTGCCTACAGTTACTCTGTAAATAGTTGCCTCAAATACAGAGTAAACACTCAAGGAAGCACAGAAAAGAGGCTTTTTTTTTTTTCTTTTTCCTTTACATTTCTTAAATTTTGAATTATCTGCTTGCTAGTGAGAAGGAACACCAAGCAGCAGCAAGAATACAGTGCCTTCCCACAATAGTATTCTGAAAATGATACTTGTAAACAGTTCCATCAAGTAGAGAACGATAATGCAATTTGGCAGAAAGAATCTTAGAAGCCAAGTTACACAGAGAAATTATAGTTAAAATTACATTAATCAAAACCAGTTAGGAAAAGATGAGAGGAAGACTCTGGCAGAACACATGTGGGATGTTACCAATTAAACTTGTTTTTCTTCCTAAAAGGCTACAGCATTCTTTTTAATTAGCCTCTGTCATTGTAACTCTAACAATAACCCATGGCACAATTACCATTTGAGCTACTTGAAACTTAAAGCATGTGCCCAGTTTTTTTCAAAAGTCTCCTCTGTGGACATCCAACAGGGCCGGGTAGAGAGAAATAAACAGTTTCCTTTTTCACTTGTGAAGCTAAGTTATATTATAAGATTTATTCAAATGCTGAGAGGCCATTCTGGGAATAGAAAAAGTGATCTGTAATGAATAAATCAACTAGCTAAGAGTCAGAAATAAGCAGAAAGACATTTCTTTCCAGATTTAATTTTAATGTTCTCTGTGGAGTAGCACACTGGCGTTTGTGAAACACTACAGAATTCAGCACATACTACTGCATCTCATGAGCTCACAGCAGGCAGACACTGGCATTTCTCCTGCTCCTGCTGCTGCTGTTGGCACTGAAGAAGTTAATGCCTGTAGGTTGCAATGCTAACCCCAGTTTGGCTAATCTTCTGGCATTACTATACTTTGCAAAATAAATGCTTGGCTGAAATGAGATTAGAAAACCTAATGACATTAACAAAAGCCTGACCTATAAAAACTACTTAAAACATAGAAACACTGCATTTTTCAGGTTCTCTGTTCCAAAATACAGATTCTCCACTTCTCTCTACTGATACCAGAACTAAAAGTGCAATACTTCAGACCTTTCAACCTCAACACTAAAATCTGACTCTTACAAAGATGGTTAATTAATAAGTTACTTTTCTTTGACTGAATTTGTACTAGATTCTGGTCTTTGAAGATTTTTTTCTTCCTCCACTACCAAGGACACATCTCTTTATCTGCATCTCTGTGGTGGGAATTATAGAAGATAGTTAGGGATGACAGGAAAGGCGAGAGTTTGATAAAAGTGGCACAGTGTGAAAAATTTCAGTTCAAAGACAATTGGTTAGACCTGCTCTAGAAACACACATTAAAAGAACTACAGACTAAACTAATAAAATACACCTGTTGTTATCAATAATTTGGGGTTTTGTCTTGATTCTGACCCATTCGCTGTGCTGGAATACCTTAGTTGGGATAAAAATCTGCAATATATTCAAGTTATTCCTTTTCTGTGGAAATGTGTTACTGTTAAAGGGTCACTGAACTCTTCATATTTTTGCTAGAAAACATAAGGTATTGCCAGAAGATGTATCTGCTTTCCAGCTTTTTCAGTGCTTTTCCTGCAGCAGCTCATACAAATAGATAGTTTCCCCTTAGACAATGTGATTCTCTGAAATTGAGTCAAGACCTAAAGAAGGGTTTTGCAGTCAGCTCTGTATTATGAATGCTCACAGTGGTGGCCTTTTCTCCAAAGGTGTGAAAGAGCCAGTTTCCATCTGGCCACTTTCAACTTCCTTCTATTGTTACAGGAGGACAAGACACAAAGCAAAATCGTGAGTCGTGAGAGCTGAAATGGTGGAGATTATTTGTGCCTGCAAAATAATATCCTCTCCATCCAACTGGTGAGACATTCCCCCAACACACAGCACAGCATAGAAGTAAAACAAGCACTCTGAGTGCAATGAAACACATGGAAGGACTGAGAGAAGGATTCAGCAGTTATACAAATAATGAGAAGAATATTCACTGTGATACTAAGTAGGATGTGAGATATCTACCTTCAGGCTGCAGGATACCAGCCAAGCATTAACTGCTAGGAATTCAGAGGAAGTGTCTCTTAGTAACAATACCATATAATTATTTAATAGGATTTTACACCATGCTCTGAAGCATCTCCTAAAGTACTGGATGGAATACCTGCCTTGACCAACTAACATTTAAAAGGGTAGAAATACTCATATTTTGCCCAACAAAAGAGCAGCATACAACCCATAACAAAGACTATATCAACCATGCTTTACAGCTTCACATATTCTTGTCATGTGCAGTTTCCATTAGAGGCTAATAGGTATTTTAAAAGCCTCTCAGCTCTTTTATAGAATAGAGTTTTAAAATATAAGACGTGGTATGCTGGCAACCACTACATGTGTTGGCAGCCAGTCTGAGACCACTGCTGGCCAAAATAGGACACCTGTTGTCAGTATTCTATCAAACACGATCATTTTAGCACTGGGAAAGTTTGGAACAACTCCATGAAAACTTGTTTGATGTCAGGTTAGCATCCCAGCCAAGCAGAAACTCAACTGAATTTTCAAAGTGTCATTAATTGCCTAAGGGACATGAAAATTTAGATAGGCTCAGGGGTGAAACACAGTGTGTGTCAGCTTGAAATATTTATTTATTTATTTATGTAAAAAAGACATATGCTAAAAATACAATTTGAAAGGCACACAAATGTTATAAACAGGTAATTTTAGTGGAAGCCCCAATGAATGAAAAGGAATGACTAGAAATGCCTGGCCAAGCAGGCAGTAGAATGCTTTGAAAAAAAAGCCACATCTGAGATTGAAGTCACTCCTGTAACTAATCTGGGAACTGATGAACAAACAAGAGAAATTGAATAGCCAGGATTCCACCAGCTAGCTAGTTCTGCCCTTTCATGCTCTCCTTTGTGAACATCTTTTTTGTATTTTCTTATTGGAAACAAGTGCCAAGATTATTTGTCTCTATGAGGAAGCACGATGTGAGCTTGAAAACAACCTCAGACTAAGGCCAACAGAAATGAACCTGTGAGGTGCTCTGGAGAACAGACACATTTGGCAGAAGAATCTTGCATCAACTACTGCAGCAACAGGGCGTTTAGAGGAACATAGCTCAGTCAGAACAGAAATACCCTGGGCACCACACTTTCTATTCCATGGAATCCCAGAGGTTCAATATAGCACAGTTTATTTATAAAGCTACCCTGAAACCAGCATTCAGAGAACTTCCCTCTTCCAGGATGTGTATTGCTGCAAATTCAGCTAAAGCTCTTCCAGAGAGAGCCTGAGAGAGGAGAACATCCGTGATTCAACACCAGTGATTGGAACATGCATCACTATTAATGTCACTGTGATCTACCATGTATGTGGCACTGCCCAAGCCTGTCAACTTTATTTCTAGCATCAGTTAGTTTGATCAATAAAACTCTGGTTCTTACAGGAGCTGAGCTTTTCAAACCCTCTAAGACTGAGAATACACTGAAATACTCTTAAGAAGCACCTGTAAAATTACGAATCTCTCTCATAATGAGAACAAAGTTTTTGAGCATTCAAAGAGGAAAGGGGAGCTGCAGAAGGTAAAGTTACCCTATTCATGTTCCCACAAAGTGAGGGCCTTGATAACATGCCCATAGCACAGCACACAGTATTGAATGGGAACAGTTGTGTTGCACAGCAGAAGCAGCTCTGATTCCTCCAGGCACTGGATGTCACAGGGCAGCAGCTTTACTACCATCAGCCTGAACTGATACCCTGTGGATAACATTCAGCTCCCAGATGCAGACTCAGCTTGATAGGTGTAACCTGGGAATGACTTCACTCATCTCCACATTTATGCTGGCACGGTCAAAAGTTGAAATCAGTGCCTTTGGAAAGGGATCAAGAGGAAATGGTGAGTAGAAGAGTGAGGAAGTTCCAGAACATGAAAGAAATGGACAGGCATACAGCAGAATGTAAAACCAAAAGGCAATTACTTTCCCATGTATTCCTTTTGTCTCCTTTGTACTATTAATTCAGTAGAATCTTAAGGCTGCAGAAAAGATCAATGTCTCTTTTCATTAAGTACCATATAGACATCTGTCCTCCAATATAAATTCAATTATGGTTTTGTTATTTATATCAGCAGGGACAGCATTTCTCCCACAGCAATAGGCCATCCTTACTATAAGGTGTTTTTATTTAAATAAGCAAGTCCAGAGACAGAGGGAAGAGAAAAAGAGGAGCAGACAGAGATAAAGTTCAAAATTCACAGAGCAAATCATCAACAAAAGTGAAGAGAACGAGAACTCCAAACATTGCTTCATGTGCTGCAGTCCATGACGGCACAGCAGCAAGTCCTGCCAAGCTGCACAGTATCAGATGTGGAAAACAGGAGAAAAACCATCCCTGCCCTTAAGCTGGTACTTAATTTCCAAGAAAAATTGCAGAAACAATGTATTCAAGCCATAAATGAGACTACATTAATCCATGTAAGGTGGTGAAGATGGTACTAAAGGGCAGAGAACATTTACACTGTGGGAACATGCCAGCTCTCTGACTGGACTTTGATGTCCTTTGGGTAGTACAAGGAGCAACTACCAGACAAACCTTGCCAGTGTCCTTAAATTCTGCTGTTAAAGAGCTGCCTGGAAAGGTCAGATAAGCCTCTGTGATTGCATTTGGCTTGACTTCTCTGTGTACACAAAGTCCACTTACTACCAAAAATGTCTGGGGTATTGACAGCGAAATTGTACTGGATAACATTCAGTTAGTACAGCAAACAACTCAGCAAACCTGTAATCTCTTGAGTCAATTCCAGCTCCAGTGCACATTTCCTAAACTACTTTGGACTTCCATTTGTTTACTATAAATGCAAGCAAGTTCAGTAGTGGAAAATACCCAGAGAAGGGGTGCCAGACACCAGAGCACAGTCCTTAATAAATGCAACGTGACCCTACTATGATTTTTCCCCCTGGTAGCACTGGTTTGCTGTGAGTAGACAGCATCTGGATGCACAGCCTGGGGCAAAAGGCCCCAAGGGGTGTTCAGACTGCTGTCACTTCCTGGGTACTGCATGGTACTGCAGAGATCCGGTCCTCCACTACTCACGATGATTTGCACAGGCTGCACTAAATGTCTGCACAAATATTACAACACATTTTTCTTATGAGTACAGTGATAGCATTGGCCTCCACTGTTTTATAATTAACATACTTAACTATTCCATGCCCAGTCAGCAGTAACTTTCACCAGGGCATTTTCAATGCAAATACACAGCCAGCAGTCTGAGTTTTGTACTACACTATCTATGTGCATTCCTTTTTTTTTTTTTTTTTTTTTGGCTTATTCCTTAAGGTCTGTCATATGATACAGCCAGGAAGAAGGCAGGGTTAATATAAAAAATACCCCAAAAACTACTGTTTCCTTTGGATAGGAAAGATCACGGTGATTTTCATGCACTTCTATGCATATCCATGATCCCAAAGTAGAGAGTCTCTGTTCAAGAGCCTGGAATGTGAACAATCTCACAGTTGTTAATGTGGGGAAAAGGAAAGGAAGGGCAGAAAGAGATGCTGCAAGTCTCTTTTGCAGGTGTTGCTCTCAAGCTCCTGACTTGATTCTGATTTAATTTACACCAGAGGACTACTGTAACAATCAAGTTTCATGTTTAAAGCAATCTAAGAGTGAGATCAGAATGGGAGCTACAAGATTACTCCTTTGCAAAATTGTACAAATTAGATCAATCTAGGCAAGATGCGACATTATCCTGAGAGTCACTTGGAGACATTTTTTACGTTAAACATCATCCCCCCATCTTTATTACACAAAATTATCTTTGCTCATGAATTTCTCTCTCCATTGGCTGACCCCCTAAGAGGTTTTGTAGTGTTCTAAAGGATTCAGCTAGAGAAGAGTCTACTGCCTTCTGTCTTTAGTTTGATACCAGCTTGGAGACGAAGGGATTACTTCAGACTTGAATTTCTGGAAAAAAGTAACAATGGCTGCACCAAAGTGACTCCAGGTTTATTCCAGGGTAACTGCAATCACAGTTTGTTACCAGTCCTGTAGGTTATGTAAACAGGCAGAGTAAATAACAGGTCTGCAGCAAACAAGCCGGTCCTGTCCTCTGACAGCACAGAGGAAGTCTGAGAACATCTAAATGAGAATGTCCACAAGAGGAACCTGGAGTCAGGACTAACATGAGAGAAACACATACTATGTGTTTGCTCTGATACCTTAATGACAAAGTAGAATTGGCTAAATTCCAACGTTTTCCAAGTACATTGCCAGGTGGCTTCACTAATCCTATGAGTGCTTGCAATTCTGCTTCATCCCCAGTAGCATCTGCAGTGGGCACCCTCCGTGCAGCCAAGTCTCACCTGACTCCAAAGGTTTTGTCAGGACTCTCCAAACCATGTGTTGCAAAAGGGACTTGAACATGAGTTCTGTCAAAGTACCAGGGGAAGGATGAACATGTGGTCCTACTGTACCAGAGTGTCTCTAGACCCTACACTGTCTCACCTCTGCATAGAACACCCCAAGGATGTGGCTGACCAAGTTGAGTGAGAAATTTGCCAGACTGGATCCAAAGATCATACAGCCCCTTATCAGAAATGGGAATACCTCACACTCATTAGCTTCTCCTGGTTCTTGCCAAAAGAGAGCCAAGACTGCACCTCAGTTCCCTGAGCTGGACTCCCTGACAGATGTCTCAGCCTGATCAAGCCACAGGACTAGGGTGATATTATTTCAGATGGCATCATTTTGTCTTTTATAAGCTACTGATAGGACAGTGTACACACTCTCTCAATGTCTTTTAGTGCCAAGACACTTCCTGTTGCCCCAAAAAAATCATTATCGGATGAACAGTAACAGTTACAAACTAAAAAAAGGTTGATTTAGATTAGGTATGAGGAAGAATGTTTTACAATGAGGGTGGTGATACACTGGTTGCCCAGAAATTTGATCAATATCCCATCACTGGGAGCATTCCAGGCCAGGCTGGACAGGGCTCCAAGGAACCTGATGTAGTTGAAGACGTCCCTGCTCACTGCAGGGGCATTTGAGTAATCAGCCTGTAAAGGTCCCTTCAAACCCAAACCATTCTGCCATTCTATGAAATGAGGCTCTCAGCCATGAAGCCTCTCCATTCAGTCCTCAGACCACTGGGAAAGATGAAAAGCTCTGCAAATGTACCTAATTTTCAAACTTTTGTACAGTTGTTGCCTTCATGAAAGCCAGCTGTAGTGCTTGCCAACTAGAAAAAACCCCATATGGAAGTGAAAGAATGACAATAAGGAAACTGAAACCTCAGGAAGGGAAGAAAACCCAAGCAAATAAAACAAAACCAAGCAAAATCCAACCAAAAAACCCAAATAATGAAATTATTAAATAGTAATAATCTTGAACTCTGTCCAGTAATGCTCACATCATTCTCTCTAAAACTATAGTGTATGAAATAAAGGAAATGGGCTGAGATTGTGAATTTAGAATATAGCACAGTATATACATATATGTATGTGTATATACGTATATGTATGCGTGTGTGTATATATATAGCACAGTATATACATATATATGTATGTTTGTGTGTGTGTATATATATATAGCACAGTATATACATATATATATGTGTGTGTGTGTGCAATATTTTCTCCCTCACAAGAAAGATGTCTAATAATATCAGTCTGCAAGGTCTCTGGTAAAAAGTGTTTGCTGTGGTTGACAACAGCTGAATTTGGTTAGCCTCTGGCTGGCACAACAGTACAGCATTATTATTATTATTATTATCCTTTCTGTGAAAAGGGTGTTTCACCAGGGTAATCTCTAACATTCTGGATTGACTCTTCAAGAACCCAATCTATTTTTGCTGAGTAACTTGAATCTTGATTAAGGAATTCAAGGACACTCAGTATATCCCACAGGAGCACCATGAATTTTTTCTTTTGATTTGGTTTGTGGAGGGATTTTTTAACTATGCTCTGGTTTAACAAACATCACCAACATAACAAGAGTTGCTCTTGATTATTTTACTAGTATAAAAAAGAAATAAAAAGCTAATTGACATAAAACATACAAGATCTGATTTGTTTCTACATGGGGTTGTTCTTTAACAACAAAGCATGGCAGCCTTCCACAGTCACATTATTAACTCATTTCCTTTTTGGAACAGGCTGGTCACACCTATGGAGGCTGATGCCAAAGAGCACTGACTCCTGAACCATGCCAAGGAATTGTTTGGGAGAGTGCTGGATGGCCAACAGCATGCCAGGGACAATGCCAATAATATAAAGGCACAGGTTATTGTGTTGCCATCTCTGAGAACATTTTTAACATGCTTCTGCATGGATAAAGGCTTAAGGACTTAAGTGATTTTTCTCCTGCTACCACTGGGTACCTGTGCAAAAAACCAGAGATAATATCCCCACTATGGGGGTGTATATACAAACTCACACACATATAATATTACAGATTCTCTACCTTAGAAAGAAATACTGTAGAGTGACTTCTTGCATTTGATAAGTTTATGTATAAACACTGTACTTTCAAGAAAAAGCTGTTCAAAAGTAAAGTCCTAAGGACTGCACATAGTTGAGAAGATTAAAGCTCATAAATATACAGAAGCATACATTGCCTGGGGATGTGTTAATCCACCGTCTATAATAAGGCAACTACTGAAATGTTCAGGAAGAGCTTTCACAGCTTTCATGGCATTCAGCTGATACAGATAAAATGATGGATTTTTTTCACTTCTGTACAAAAGGTGTTATCTATACAAATGTAGAGCATGTAGGAAGTCTTGGAACACCTCACCTGTGAGACCAGGTAACCAGTGACTGAAAATACATGCTGTATATTTTGAAGCAGTTTGAAACCATGGATTTAAGACAGGACTCTTATATCCTTTAACTTATCCATACTTCCTGCCCCTAAACTATTAATAAATACTAAAGGACAAAAGAACACAGTTTGGCTTCAGTCAACTAGCGAAAATCTGGAGCAACTCAGCTGAGGCCAGCATAACTGAGATCAGAACTTGGCCCAGGCTCAACAAACTAAGCCAAATTCATTACCACACTCTTTCCCTACATGTCTGCATATTAAAGAGCATGCTTTTTTGGGGGTTGTTTCTTTTTTGTTTGGTTTTTGGTTTTTTTAAGTGCACATTTCAGCCAATCTAAAAGTACATTCTGTAATTGTGACAAAAATGCCAACTGACGTAAAGAAGCTCCTCAGATTTAATAATATTTTGCTTGGAAATGGGTGTAGAAATGCATGCATTTTCTAATCCAGTGTGCCTTGGCTCTGAGCTGTAGGAAACACCTTTCTGAGAAGCAAGAAAAAGGAAACTTTTCTCCCACATGCAAGGCTTTAAAGATGTCAGCAATGACAGTTATTTTTATCAACTTGGATGCTGTCTTTAATGCTTAGATGAAGAAAATTTAATCAAGACAAACAAATTAAAAGCAGCCAGAAATGAAATCAGAAGATTTTGGACACACTGTATGAGTCCAGTGTAAAAATCTTCCTTCTTGCCACCATTTTTTTTTTTTATCAATTATATACTTTTTAAACCAAGTCTGCAAAGCATTCAGAGCACTGAATTAAAAGAAGGTAATTATCTGTCTGCATCTTTGGTCCTCTTTCAAAAGATAAAGTTAAAACCTTGCCAAGTTCTGCCTTGACACAAACAAGTTCTTTGGTAGTCAGTCTTGGTCCATATTCATGAATGTGGGCTTTGAAAAACCTGGGCACAACTCTGAATCCAAATCCGTCGAGGGTAAGGGGCCATGCAGAGCTAGAGAGTGCAACAAGTGCAGAGATAGAGAGTGAAAAGCAGTGAGGAAAGGGGAGGGATGTGTCATGCCTTGGCATCACCAGGTACATCCCTGTGTCCCACATCACAGTCAGTCTTCTACACTTTAAAGCACTAAGACAGAGCTATACCAGACAGTTATTTTGGGTTCAGACATCAACTGAAATCATAATCCACCTCCCACAGCCAGTGCACAGTTTTCTCTGTAGGAGAATCATTCAATTTGCCTCTCCAAGAAAAGGACAGAATTTATGTCACTTTCCTCTTGTGACACAGTGAATTCTGGAAGGGACAATTGGTACCCACAGCACTGTCAGCTGAAGAAACATCCTAGGGAACCTGAAAACAATTGGATTTATGAAAACAATTAGATTTATGATCAGTCTGTCTTTTTTATTCTATTCCTAATTTCTCCCTTTACCTCAAGGACTCACCCTCCTTACACAGACACCCTCAGAACCTACAGTCCTGGGACACTCATATATCTGTCCTTTAGGAGTATTCTGTCCAAGGAATAGCTGTGGAGTTCTCACCTGCTCCTCCCTTGCCACCATCAGCTCCCAGTCTGGACTCATTACACTCATTGAGTGGGGAAGGTGACCTCTGCCAGAGTAGCATGGAACACAGGTACAGACTGGCACCTTCAGCGTCTGGAGGAAATGGGTGGGAGAGGCACCAACCTTTCTATTGTTCTCCACCCCCAGGTGCTGCAGAGGCAGGAGGAGAAGCACCACGTACAGCAGGACTCCAAAATTCCTGCTTTGCCTGAGGCAAAGGAGTTCTGCAGATCAGAGCAATTCCTGAACCACTCGATAAAGCCAGCAGTGGGCCCTACTGTCACACCTGGCAGCAGTCCATTCCATCCTCAAGTTGAGTTGCTGTCACACAGCTGTGGCCTCAAAGTCAGCACTGGTGATTTCTACATTCACTTTAGGGCTGGTCCTCACTGCCAGATGTTCTCAACGTGGCTGTGGAGTAAATTGAGTCTGGCCTTAATAAAGCCTACTGATACTGTCTCATTTAGCAAAGCTCATGTTTATAGGGATCTATTAGGCACTTAACTGCATGAAAGAGGAAAATATTTGCTTGTAATTTCAATTGCTACGCATGGCTCTCTGACTCAGTGGCCTCTGAAAGCACACAAATATTTTCCAATAAACAAAGAACTGGTTCAAACTGCTGTCTATTGAAAACAAGAGGCTGAACACAAACAAATTTGATTCACAAGCATTTTTAACCCCCAAAATATGGAACAGGTACAACTTTTTGGGTTTTTTAAACTCTAATGTGACTAAAATTTTCAGTTAGGACATCTACACAGGGCAGCGACTCCTTCAGGCCTCAGGGAGTCACTGACTTAACTAGGGAGTAAAAGAGAGCGTTAAGCTTGCCATTACACTAATCTCAAAAGCACAACAGCACATGGTCATCATTTTCATCCTTGCTACTAATCATCTTCAGTGATGGAGACTAAACCAGAGATTTCTTGCCTGCAAACATCTTTTAAACCAAACCCATGTGTGGAACTATCAGCGAGTAACTTTCCTGTGCAGGTCAAATTTATGTACGTGTGCACACACATGAACAGGACCCAAACAACTTCCAATACCAGAAAACAACTGGAAACCAAGCAATAACTAAATAACTGCATCACATTGGTGACTAAGCTAAATAGGCAAAAATCAGTGAAGTCAAAGAAACAGGGCCAGCCTGCATTAAGAAAAAAGTGTTCCATTATTGTTAAGGCTCCCTGTTTCCCTGTCAACAGCGGCAGTTTACCCAACAACTGCTGTTTGTTTCAGTTTTTCAGGTTGTCAGAAAGCTTGTTAGAATGTCATCAGCTGAGCTAATTTCTCTTATTTATTATGCAAATAATTTCTATTTGTTCTTGCTTTGTTGCTAGATCTCTACATCTCCCTTCTGACTACAGAACAACCAAAGCATCAGCCAAAATGTCAAATTATTTGTAGTGTGGCATACTGAATTGTGCTTCCTCATCAAGTCCAAGAGTTTTGTTTGAACTGGTATTTGAACTGGTTGATATTCATACTGAAATGTATCTTGTTCTCTACCCCCTCTATTTTTGCATGTTCACCTCCCAATATACATTGAAATTTTCTTTTGAAGCCACAGAAACTAGTCTCAGAAGAGACTCAGAAAGTCAGGCTCCATCACTCTTCCAAGAGAATCACCCCTTATAATTTGGGGCATAGAGAGGAGGGTCATGCCTGTTTTTGTTTTTTAAATAATCATTTCTTTTTGAAGGTCTATCAGACATAAATTTTAAAAAAATCATTGCCCAGAGGTTTTACCACATTTTTCCAATCCTCCTCCCCATCCACCAGCTCTTCATGGTACTTAAGTGACAGCTGGAGTTAAACCACAACAGCACCTTCACAGGTAATCTTTTACTGTCAGACTACCATTCTTATACATGAAATATTCCCAGCAATTGATAGAATAAACTGTTACAGTTAATCATATCAGTGGGTTGAAACATAAATGTTGGATTTAGGGAAGTTCTTTTTAATTTGTAACTCTGGGAATGAAGAAACTGCAAACAAAGCAATTACTAACACTATTGTTTACAAGATATTTAGCAAGCCATTAACACTGGCACAAGTGCCTGCTGAACTGACTCTGGTGTCCCTTAGGAATGGATATCTGTATCTGTTTGCTCTTAACACCACAGGACATCTGTCCAAAACTGTGTACTAGGAAGAGTGTGCACATTTTTGCATCTCTAAGAATTGTGAAAAATTTTGTCTCTGTCAGAAGTTTTCTTCCTGAACTATCTCTATCAGTTGGCTTAATTTCTGCTTATTTATTGGTTTATTTTTAATAGAGGAATTTGAAACTTTGTTACAAACTTGATCATCACATAACTGAAGTAAGCTGCGTCTTTCTTCTCCCAAATGTTCTCAACAAGAAACAGGGTCTCTAAATCAAATTTTGTGTGAAAAAGTTGCTACTTAATTTTTTTAAAGGAATCTTCTGGATCCAATGAAAAACCAATAATTTTTCTCTTTTTTTTCTTTTTTTTTTTCTTTTTTTTTTGTTTTTGGGGTTTTTTTTGGTTTTTTTTTTTGTTTTTGTTTTGTTTTGTCAGAAGACAGAATTTCCTCCTCCAAATGGAAAAATTTCAAAACTCACTGCAGCAATAACATCTTAGCTCTGGATGGAAAGAGATCTTATTTCTCTGGAAATACTTTTCTCAGAGGATGAGAGGTTCAGAACAAAATGAGAAATTATATTGAGAAAGAAAACAGTGGAGTTCTACATGCTGCTTCCCACTTACTTCCATTTAAAACAAAGAAGAAAAGGTGCTTTTGTACAGTGGCCTTTTCTGTTGAGAAACACTACTTAGAGACACAGAATCAGCTTCCCACCACGAGACATACATTGAACAGTTTCAATACAGAGAGCACAAGAGAGGCTCTGCTCTATGATCTGCTTGATGAGTGATGCACTTGTCCCTGCTGTCCTGGTTTAGAGACAGGTATCTGCCAGGGGAAACTGGAGTTTTCCCTGGAATGGAGAATGTAACCCCTCTTCCCTCCAAATTACTATAATTTTGCAATTAAGGGCTTTCAGGCAAAGATCTGGGAATAGGAATAGCAGTTCTTTACTAGGAATATTAAAATAAACAAATGTAGTAGTACAGAAAAACAAGCAAACAAAACAAACAGGGAAAACTAAGG